>PVIC010017828.1:0-32507 GCA_004025085.1 Thryonomys swinderianus
TTTTTTTTTTTTTACACATCAACTTCCTCTGCTACTTCTTCCACTTTTGCAGAAATAGCTACTCTTTACCTCTCATTTCACTTTAGGTTTTGGTTGATGTTGTTGCTGGTGTCTGTTTAGCTTCTAATTTGTTTGCTTTTGATTCATTCTCCCACTCAGAGATGAATTGACATATTACAGGATCAATCGCAAGTGGCCTCTGGACGATCATGACTGGCTTGGTTTCAGACCCATCCTGGTGCAGTCTCAGCACACTTATTTCTGCTAAATAATGCACCTCCATCTCATAGCGACAAAGGAGATGATTTACAGAGAAGGCAGAGGCCTCATTCTGAACAGAGCATGCACTCTCAAAGGGTGAATGATATCTCCTGCCATGAACCTTGCGAGGTAGAGATGAAAGAATTGCTGACCGCTTTACAGACACAAAAAATGAGGGTCTTCAATGGCTACATTCAACAAATACTGATTACAGCTAATTATGTATGAAACATGGAGCTAAGTGAGGAAAATGACAATCTTTATCTCATAAAGATTGCTGTCAGAGACATTGTCACCAGATAAATTGCACAACACATAAGTAATTTCATTTGTAATCAGAACTAAAAAGAAGTAGCAAGTCTGAGAATAAAGGGCTTATTCAACCATGAGAAAACAATAGCACTTGGAGATTCACCTGAATAGACTACTAATAGATGAGTAGTAGTTAATTATGGGGTAAGGGATGATCTGGGGGGATTTCTTGAGAGAAGGAAAAACATGAGAAGCCAGAAAATGTTAGACAACTCAGGTAGACAGAGTCCTGATCAGAAGATGGGGAGAATGGCATACAATTAGCAGTTGAAATAGACAGAGACCAGAACCTGTGGATATATCAGCAGATTTAGAAAGTGTGTTCTCTGTCTTTAGTACAATGGAGTCCTTGCTATTTTACATGCCTTGAGGGAAAAAGACCATTAAATCTCTTGCTTTAATTACTTGGGCCACAGGGTAGAAAATGGATGAAAGGAGGACAAGAGAGAATGTGGGATAATAATTTGGAGTTTATTTCAGTGGTCCAGAAAGGCCAATTAGAAATCAGATGAAGAAAGTGAGTAACAAGAAAAATGAAAACAAATTCTCTCTCCTATTCCAATCTGATCTTGCAAAAATAAAGGCACTTAGATGTAAGAGCATTGATAGATCTTGGAACTTAATCTAGGTTGCCTAAAACGAAGTGTGGCACCAGGAAATGTTGGAAATAGGGTCCAATTATGGCTATTACTATATGATGATATGGAGGTAACAGGAAGGAAAATAATACAGGAGCATGATGTTTAATAAGAGCAAACCAAGATGGAAAAAGAAATGATCTCCTGGGGCAGCAAACGTTGAATATAGATTCAAGGAACACAATGTTTGTACCGCTTCAGTATTCTCCTTTTTACTGCTTTATTTACTTTACTGTGAAACATTATGCATCCACACACTCTTTTTAAAAGAGATACTACTCCTTTTTACCTACTCAAAGATAATTTCTTTTCAGACTTTAAAAGAAAGGTATAGATAAAAGGCTCAGAAAAAGAATTATGTACCAATCTACAGAACACTTGGGAGCAGGGCGATGCAGGAGTGCAAACAGGTTCTTTTACTTTGCTATGACAGCCACAGGTTTTTATCTCTGTAGGAGACAGCTCAGAAAATCCCCTGACCACTGATGAAAACTGTCCCCCTCCTGAACCTGCTGTCAGAGGAAAGCTGACAAAGACAAAACTGCAGGCCCCCGGGACACGAGATGGAAATCCTGACTTCCCCCCACATCCTTCTCATTCCCTTACTGGGTGCTGATATAAGTTGGTCATATAACCTGGGGGGAATTATTCAAACACTTGATGTCATAGTTTCCTCACCTATAGAATGAGGATTACAATAATCTTTCCTTATAAGATTGTATAAAAACAGAATGGGCACTAAATCAATGATCCTGACATAGGAAGATTATTATTTTTAAACAGGAATTATCTTACAGATCAGAAAACCAGGGAGTGAAATGTGATCACATAGAGATAAGCCTCTATCTTTAAAATGAATTTACAGCTCCCACATAAGTCAAAATCCATGTAATTCATTGCATACCTCCAAGGTAAAGACATGATTAAGATATGGTCACAAATTCTCCTTTTCCAATTCTTTCTTGATTCTTTTCAGTGAGATATCTATCTCACGTCTTTACCTCTCCATCAAAATAGGTCACACCGATGTTGCCAATACCCACAAGGTTGATAGATTCAGAGGCCAACCCTTGGTCCTCACCTTATTTTATGTATCAACAGCATTTGACATGGGCCATTACTCTCTCCCCCTTGAAACTTCTCCTGCACTTATCTTCCAGGACAGCATTCTGTCTTCTGTATGCTTCACTTTGTTCTTCGCTGACTCAGCATTGTGCCCTGCACCTCTTGGTTGGGACTGTTTTGTGGCTCGTTTGTCATAGTCTACTTGCTACCCATGATTATGCTGATGCCATCCAGGTACCTGGTTCCAAATAGTATTATGACACTGTATATCCCTTGGTCAGGACTCTCACCTGAACCCGAGACTTATGTATCCGAATGCTCATCTGGCGTCACATATATAAATGTTGGCTATTGGACAGGTTTCTCACAGTTGAGTCCTACCTCTTCATAATCTGCCTCATTCTGTGAGATATTCCCTCTTTGAAAATGTCAAGTCTGTCCTTCTAGAAACTGATGCAAATCATAATTTCTGGATTGCTCTAGTAACTCTCTTTCTCACACTCCATCTCCACTTCTTCAGTCAATCCTGTTATTTATTTCTATAAAATACATACACATCTCATCAATTGCATCTCTTGACTCTGAACCAGGACCATGTAATCTTTTGCCTTGATCATTGAGACAGAGTCTTAAGCTGTCTTTCTGCTTTTTACACTGACTCCTTCTATCTGCTTGCAACATTTGCTTAATAATCCCTTAAAATGTCAATTTGAAGTTACCATAGTGGACCCATGCCTCTAATCCCAGTGCTGTGGGAGGCTGAGGACTGAGAATTTCCAGTTCAAGCCCAGCCTGGGTAGTTCAGTGATGTTATGTCTCAAAATAAAAAATAATAAATGGACTATGGATGGCATCTGGCTGGAAGACCCTAGTTTTAGTCTCCAGTACCACAAACTAATTAATGTGACTGTACTACTCCTTTGCCCAAGTTCCTCCAATGTTTGTGCATCCCACTTAGATTAAAATTTGAATAACTTCCAAGGGTTCTGGGCTCTGCCACTTCTCAAAGATCTTCAATTTTTCCTGAACTTCCCTAATCTTTCTCCCCAGTCATACTGGTTACAGGGCCACCTGTACCTCAAGGCTCTAACTTGTCGCAGCGTGAATTCTCTCTAAAAACTTATATCATTCATTCCTAAGTGGCCTCAGATTTCTAATAAAATCCCCTAGTATGTTCCTTTCAAACCATGCAATATTTTAATTGATTTTATTGCTCCATTCTTTATACATATCATGACCACAATCAACACTGAGACAAACCATGCAATATTAAATATTTCCTTTTCTTTTAATGACTCCATGATTTCTTTTATCCTAATTTTCTTTTTAAATTTTTCATACTGCATAGTCAGTGATGTTTTTTGTTTTTGTTTTGTTTTTTGTTTTATTGGCCTTTCAATTTTGGTTGCTAGGATATAAATTCCATGAAAGCCGAAACTTTGCTTGCTATTTCTGTGTATAGCCACTGCCCAGAATATATAGAGCACACAAATAAATATTTGTTAAACAAATGACTGAGTTATAGATGTTATTCCTGCCCTGAGAGACTTCACAGGTTGTATTCAATACTCTCAATCAATATTTTTGAACTTTTAACTATACCAGCCCTGGTTCCTAGATCACTTTTGGAAAAAGTACAAATGAAGGAAGTGTACATTTTTCCATCTGAGTGTTTACAGCTTGGTAGATAAAATGGAGGAGTGGTGGCCTAGGTACTCCTGCCCCCCCACCAACAATTTAGAGCCTGGGGGGGGGGGGGCTTGCATGCTGGTAGTTTACTTAGTGACATGACCCAGAGAATGTACCCAGTGACAGAGTATGGGAGAAGGAAAAGAGGAAAAAAACTAAAAGGAAGTAGAATAGTTGGTATTAGGCTGGTTGCCCTGTATGCAAATGGAGCTCAAATCTGCTACACCCATCTGAGAAGAGGCATAAAAATTGTCTCATATGGGGCCAGAGAGTTAGCTCAGTGGTTCCGGTGCCCGCTTCGCAAGCACAAGGCCCTGAGTTGGATCCCAGCAACCACATACAATGCTGGGCATGGTGACTCATGCCCACCAGCCATCAGTACCACATACCACAGCGCCGGGCATGGTGGCTCACGCCTGTAATCCCAGCACTCGGGAGGCAGAGGCAGGAGGATTGCTGAGTTCCAGGCTTGCCTGGGCTACATAGTGAGCTCAGGGCCAGCCTGAACTACAAAGTGAGACCCTGTCTCAAAAAAAAAAATTGTCTCATAATTCTGGGCTTTGAGGCAGGGGAAGGGAGTATGCATGTGAGAGTGTCCTAAGCATTAGAGAAGCCATGGGAGCAATCACTGGTGCGGATAAAAAATGTGTGATTGGCTTATCTCAGGGTGACACAGGCCACAGTGATGAGTGTGAGACCATACTCTAATGAGTGGGCAATAGCAGTAGAAAGGTTCTGTGTTCTTTGCTTAAAATAAGTAAAAGTAAATTCCAATAGGAAAATAAGTCAAGAAGAGGTTGACCACAGTTTCAAGTGTAAGGGAAAGCTCTGAGGTAGTAGCATGATCTTAGCAGGGCACAGAGAGATGAGTAGAAGTTGAACTATACTTTGAATTAATTTTCAGGCTATTTTCATAAATAAGAAATAGCCTAAGATGTTAGTCACATACTCATCTCAGACATTTCAATTCAACTCCTAGGGAAAGGAAGGCGTCCCTGTTGGCCCCTCACAAAGCTCCAGGTGTATATGTTTGATGAGTGATTGTAAACCACAATATGGCACTTTGAGAAATAGGAAAAAAAAAAGAATGAAGTCAGAAATCTCAATTTTAATTGCATTTACAGTCCAGATGAGAAAATAAAATTTTCCCACGTACTTTTCTAGGTACAACACTCTTAAACTGCTGTGTGGTAGTTACTAATTACATTTCCGTTTTTTCTATATCCCAGGCTTCAACATCAATGCTATTCATTCTGCTGCTTGGTAGAGCTGTAGGATAACCTTAGTGAAAACTAGGTATGACTTAATGCCAGAGTACATGGTTGGCATGTGTTCTGATTCCATGGATCTAGTACATTTACACATCAAATTATGTCTCAGTCAGTTTGAGCTGATATAACAAATTACCATAGACTGAATCACTTAAATGACCACCATTGACTCACAGTTTCTGGGTACTGTAAGTCTGTAAAGTCAAGCTTCCAGCATGATGTTTGTTTTCAATGTTATGTTTGAAGCATGGTACATGCATAGGAAGAACGGGAAAGACTTTCTTCTCATTTGTATAAAAACATTAATCACATCACAGAGGATCTATTCTCATTACTTCTTCTAGACCTGATTATCTCCTCAAAGCCCCACCATCAACTACTATTACATTTAGGATTCAGGCTTCCACATATAAAGGCAGTGGGTGGGGCACAGACACAATTCATATAAAAGTCTGTACCAGTATCTTCCCAACAAGAAAGAACTTCCTTATTAAATTCCAGAGGTAGAAGCTAATCACAGGTCAATAAAAATAGTAAGGGATACTCAAGGTGTTTGTCCTGTGATAGGAAAAAGACTCTAGAGGAAACGGTTTGTAAGTAGTTTAAAGTCAGATTAAACCTGGAGAACCACAGAACAACATTATACAAGTACTAATGAATCATAGCCACAGTTATTGTTCCTGTCCATTAGAGTCCAAAGTGTGGAGGAAGAATCTTCCTAAATGTGCCACTGAGTAACAGAATCAGGAGTTAAAAAATAACTAAGCTATATAGCTTGACTCTATAACATTTCCTCATTATTTGCCTAAAGTGTTTAGGCTGAATATATTGTAAAATATGCAGTAATACGAAGTTATTGCACTTATGTATAATATGTATTATTGCATTTATGTATAATTCTAACCTGTAATGAATTTTTTTTGAGACAGGGTCTCGCTTTGTAGTTCAGGCTGGCCCTGAGCTCACTATGTAGCCCATGCAAGCCTCGAACTCAGCAATCCTCCTGTCTCTGCCTCCCGAGTGCTGGGATTACAGGCATGAGCCACCACGCCTGGCTGTAATGAATTTTAATAGAAAGACATTTTTCTAGATTAGCACTATACTATCTTTTTATTCATGGTTGTTTTCAAAACTGTATATTCATCACAATAGAAAAGAAGGTAGGTGCATAGACCAACAACCAGACAGATATGTACTCCTCAGACCAAAGATCCTTCCAACTTCATTTTAGAAGCAAACCAATATTTAAAGGCAAACACCTACCTCTCTTGTGGTCGGAGTCCCTGGTCAAGATATGCAGAGAAGTTATAGCCTAAAAGACAGAGCTAAAAATTTTCTTTGAACTGTTGATTTCGTGCAATAAGAAAGCAGGAGTACAATGTAATAATAGAGGACATTTTCAATAAGACTGTGTGGCTGCTGACAGAGGTAGAGGTGGCTACAGGGTTAGGGCTGTGGTGAGGGAGCTGGGAGAGGTCTGGAGCACCACTGTGTGAAGTGGTAAAGACAGGCATACCTTCGATGCTCTAGCTGATTGCTAAATTCCAGTTCTCCTAGATGCTCTTTGAGAAGAAGTTCTGGAGACAAATATCCTTAATCTGTCTTATTCAAGAGCCACCTCGTACATTGACTTACTGAGGCTGCTGAAAAGTAAGGAAGTTCTCAACTTTGTTGAAATCTGGCATTTTTCAAGTTTTCTAAACATACATTTTATTTTCCTCCCCTTTTTCAATATCTACTTCAATCCTATGGAGGATCACTGTAGGATATACTTTGGAATTGAAGGATTTAAGGGAGAAACTGGTATGATCAGTTTTGCCTAGATAAGTGTCACTCTGGTAATAGTGTAGAGCTTTCAGTGTGGAAATGAGAAGACGAAGTAAAATGTCACAGAACCTCCACTAGAGACAAGTGGGAACTGGGTAACGAGTGGTATTGGACATGAGAACAAAGAGAAAAGGGGAGACAAATTTTAGTAATTCTCTTGCTGAAACCTGCAGACTGATGGGCTTTGGGGGCAGAGAAATGGGTTGTGTATATCACTCAGTTCCATCTATGGAAGTAATGGAATAGAGACTCTGGTTCATAGAATAAGCAGTAGGCATAGGAGATAAGATGGTGGGGAAATCACAAATTCACTGTGACACCCTCGGGTCTTTGGACACTTACACAGAAGACCTACTAGGGCATGGACAAGTTTTCGTTGTTTATCCCTTCCCGAAATTTGGGAGAACTTGGATCAAGTCCATGGTTCTTAACATCATTTTCAGGACTGGTTAAACGTAGCTGGGTGAGCCTCACGCTGAGTTTCTGATTCAAAGAGGCAAAGAGGCCTGGGTACAGGCCTCGAGAACATTCATTTCTAACGAGCACCCGGGAATGCCGATGCTGGTGGCCTGTACGGAGCACCCTGGTCTCTGTCATGGGGACCTCCTACAAAGCTTTTGCTCTCCCTAAGTCTCAGGGTGCTTTCTTATCCTAGGCTGGTTAGTTCATACTTCTCTATTCTTGTCCAGGTTTCCCATAGTTTTTCTTCTTTGCCCTACCATCTTTTTTCTATTAATAAAAACACCCGAAACACATTGACAGTTTGACAATTGAGCCTTACATCATGAATCGGAGATGATTCTATGAAAGTCAAGATCTTAGTCTGGATTCACTATAAGACCTATGATTTGTCCAGCCTCAGTTTTTACAGACTTTGCCACCTGACCTTCAGAATACACCCGTCTTCACTCCTTTGCCATCATATTTGGGCCAGCCCATGCTCCTGTCTCGTTTTCTGCTCTGCCGAGTATGAGGCCTCTTCTCATCGTGCTGGCCATGATAAAGGCCTCCTTTTGCTAAAAGGACTGCTCACCTCACACATACAAATCCTCCCAGTGATGTTTATAGAATATTTCAGTTGATCTGAAAGACTTTATCCAAGCCAGTAAACATTGTTATTAACATTTAATAAAATGTCTATTCCCTGCTCTGTACTATTGTGTGTTCCACTGTCTCATGGTGTAATGCAGGGAACCCAGAGAGTCTCTGCTCATGAAGTTAACTGCTTCCTTTCTGTTGATTTCCGTGGTCTGGAAATCCAGCTCTAGCCACATTCCCAGCACTTCACTGCTCCACTCTGGAGGAGGCGTGGTGATCCCGAGCTGTGCTCCTCAAGACCCTCCTCTGCTCTTTCTTGCTACTGGCAACCAGCTCATGTTGCAACCCCAATGGTTTTCCCAAGAGCCTCCAGGCTCTTGCCCTAGATTTTGTCACTGGTAACAGACCTAAAATCGGGAATCCCAAATCTAGCATGGAACAATCACTTTGTTCTCCAAGTATATAATTCTTTCAGTTTCTCAAGCTCTAGTTGCCAATGCCTGGATCTATTTTTCGCTGCTGCACTAGACATGTTTTTAAACCCAACCTTAACATGAAATTATGGGCAGAATATCCTTATCAGAATCTGTGATCTCCTGATGGGCAATGGGCTTTGGATTCAGAAAAAATGAGCTTCGAGGCACCACACTGAGAAAATGAGAGTGGAACACCAGTGTGCGTGGTGGAGATACCCTGCATAGGCTGTTTTGCACATCAGACGTTCGAGGAGTGGGCTGACTATAAAAAGGAAATGCCATTGCTCACACAGCTTTTAGAGGCCACCACTTTACAATGTGATGCGAGAGTGGGCTCAGGTGGTGAGAAGGAGGACAGTCTCTTTAACGCCGGACTTCCCACAGCAGAAGAGCTCAGCCTCACTGACTGAATTGCCTCGCCATGAGCAATTTTATTCCCTTTGCACTTGTAGCTGTCTGTTTCTTGCATTGTACTTCGGAAGATTAGAAACCTACAGGACATGGCACTTCACCAACTGTTAACATTTGATATCTTTGTTTTAAATGTGCCTCTTTGTTGACTGTTCCTCTGCCTATTTCTTCCCTCTTTATAGCATGAACACACACACACAGACACACACACACACAGTTTTGCTGAACTAATTGAAATAAGTTTCAGAATTCAAAATCAGGTTATTCTATACCTTCAAGTGTAGTAGGCAAACTGTGGCTATTTTATAGAAACGCCCTGGCCATTGTTACCTCTTCCCCTTTTATTGATATCACTTTCCCATCTGGTAGGAAGAGAAGAAAAGGAAAGGAAGAAAAGGATGGGAAAAATGAAGGCAGACTTGTGGATCCTTTCTCGTATATTCAGAATCACAATGTGCAGTTTAGTGGATATTCTCTTCGATCTCCCTTTCCATAGTACTTCAGTTTTCAATGTAAAGATCTTTTATTTTCTTTGTTAGATTGATTCCTAAGTATTTCACTTTTTTTCAATGCTATTGTGAATTACTCTTTCCCTGATTTGTCTCTCAGTGAGTTTGCTATTTATGTGTGGGCCTGTATTGATATTTGCGTGTTAATTCTGTATCCAGCTACAATACTGAATTTGATTATTAAATCTAGAAGTCTTTTTCTTTCAAGTTATCTTTTAATTGAATTATTTATTGGTACATTTCATATACAGCTCACAATCACACTCAACATTGGGGAATTTGTACCAGTATATGACACAAGTTAACTCTCAAGTCTTCTAGTGGAGTTTTCAGGGTCTTCTATATAGAGCATGCTGTCATCTGTAAAAAACAATAATTTATCTTTTCTTATCTTTATTTCTTCTGTCTAATTTCTCTGACTAATGTTTCCAGTACTATATTGAATAGGAGTAGTGATTGTGAATATCCTTGTCTTGTTCTGATTTTATAGTGAAAGCCTTAAGTTTTTCAGCCTTTAGTATTTTGTTGTCTGTTGGTTTGTCATAGATCACTTTTATTAGACTGAAATCAAGTTCATCAATTCTAATTTTCTGTAGGGTTTTCATAACAAATGATTGTTGGACTTTGTCAAATATTTTTTTCTGCATCTGTTGAGATAATCCTGTGATGTTTGTCTTTGGCTCTGTTGATACAGTGTATTATATTTATGTATTTGTATATTGTGAACCATCCCTGAGATGAATCCTATGTGATCATGGTATATAATCATATATACCATATAAGGTATATAATCCTTATTTCCAGGAATGATTTTGTGAGTATTGCTTCCCTTTCCATTTCACTAAAGAGTTTAAACTGTACTGGTATTATATATTCTCTAAATTTCTTATAGAATTTAATAGTTAAACTATCAAGAGCTGTACTTTTATTTCTTGATAAGTTTTTAATTACACTTTCAATTTCATTGACTAATACTGGATTATTTTGGATTTTGTATCTTCTCGATTAATTGTGATAATTCATGTTTAGAGATATATCCACTTCTCCTGTGTTTTCTACCTTATTAGAGTGCAGATTCTTGAAGTAGGTATTGATGATCTTCTGGTTTCTACAAGATCCTTTGTGATTTTATCCTTTACATTCTGAATTGCATGAATTTAAATTTTTTCTTTCCTTTTTTGATAAAGTTCATAAGTTTATCAATTTTATTTAATTTTTCAAAGAACCAATTCTTTCATTCTTTGTATTGTTTTCTTAGTCTTATTCACATTAATTTCTGCTCTGATCCTTATAGTTTCCTTCTTCACATGTGCTTTGGGCTTGTTCTTATTTTTCTAGATTTTTGAGGTTCAGCATTATGTTGCTTATTTAAGCTTGTTCTGTTTTCCTGCTGTGAGAATTCAGTTATAAATTTCCCCTCTTGAGACTTTTTACTGTGTCCTCTATGCTGTAGTTGTTGTATTGATATTGTCATTTAATTGTAGATACTGTTGACTTTTTTCGTTGTGAAATAGGAAGAAATCATTCAAAAAAGGAAAGGGGAACTTGCAAAGGGAGAGGGAAAAATTAATAAAGGAAAAGAAAAACAATGAGAAAAAGGATAAAATGGAAACAGTGGAGTATAAGGAGGAGAAGAAGGTTCTGAGGGAGGAGAAGGGAATGGGAAAAAAGAGGAATCAAAATTTATCATGTACAGATGCAAATTCTCTATGATGAAGGAGATCATTATGTATATCTAAACTGTAGCAATGAAATTAATAAAAAGAAGGAGATTATGTTTTAGAAGAATCTGTTTTTACAAGCACTTTCTCATATTCGGGTTCCTGGTTTTTAGAACATTGCACATGCCCTCTACACACATGCCCTTCCTCCAGCTTTTTTTTTTTTTTCTTTTTGAGACAGGGTCTCACTTTGTAGTTCAGACTGGCCCTGAGCTCACTATGGCGCCCAGGCAAGCCTCGAACTCAGCAATCCTCTTGTCTCTGCCTCCCGTCTCCAGCTATTTTTGGAAGCCCCTGTAAGGGTAAAGAATGATCATTCATGCGTCCATAGCACACACTGGGCTCTTAACCATGTGCTGCCTGGGACAGCCCTCACATTCCTGTTTTGAGCAGGTGTTTAAATTTTCCAGCATCTTCCATCTTCCTCCTAAGTTTAATATACCAGCTCTGCACATTCAGGCTTAAAGCCTGCCTAGCACTGCCTTTATTCCTCCCTCATGAGACAGATGACAGCCCATTTTGCAGCTAGGTGTATTGTACATGCTTGTGAAACCCAGTAAAAAAAGAATGTCTGTGGGTGGCCAGTGGTCTTGGTGTTGTATAGATAAAAGAGTGGATTCCCAGATGACTAAAGTTATTGGCTCGCTTTCCTAAGGACATGGGATATCATAAAGCATAACTAACAACATCTTGAATACCCCACTTCATTATCTGCCCCACCAACCCCGTAAAAATACAAAAACACAAAACAAAGTGTGAAATTTAAAATCTTACAGAAATGTAAAACATTATTCGCATTCCTTATTGTCTTTGTGTTTCTTTCATTTATTCTAAACTGTTTCCCTGCCACTATGTAGAAGAATCTATATAGAATACTACAGTTAGAGAAATGACAGAATACACAGTCCCTGATCTCTGTTGCAGACAAGGGCAGAAAATGAAAGGAAGAATCTGAGAATGAAGAAGACAATCTAAGGCAACCTCAGGCAGTCTGAAAAAAATGCTTTCTAAAAGAGGAAGTAGCAGAAATGTACAGAGATAAGTAGAAAATAGCCAAACATATAAAAACGGAATGGTTTCAGACAGGAAGAAGAATGTTAGGTTCACAACAAGTATTACTTTTATTTTACTTTGCTTAGGGAAATGTATAAAATGTCTTTTTTCTTTTAAATTAAAAAAAAGAAGAAAGTAGATTTTTATTTAATCTAAGACTCTATGCACAGTACAGTCTACTTAGTTTACTTGACAACTGATAGAAGTAAGTTCAGAAAACTGTCCTGGAGTCCACAGAGTGACACAGACTACCACAGTAACGAGGTTAAAGACTACTGAGGTTGTTCACTTAGTCCTCTCTTCTTTGTATCAGGCTGCTTCACCAACCCAGGGTCCAGTAACAGTTTAGCTTTCCTCAAAGCATAGGCTCCTCCATCAATGCCAAATACAAATGAACAACCCAACTCCTCAGATGGATACAGGTCATTTGTCAGCACACTTTGTGTAATGGATGTTTGCTATGAGGAGAATTTTTTTTTTTTTTGAGACAGGGTCTCACTTTGTAGTTCAGACTGGCTCTGAGCTCACTATGTAGTCCAGGCAAGCCTTAAACTCAGCAATCCTCCCGTCTCTGCCTCCTGAGTGCTGGGATGACAGGCGTGAGCCACCACGCCTGGCACTGTGGTATGTGGTATTGATGGCTGGTGGGCCTGAGTCTCCACGCCCAGCATTGGATGTGGTTTCTGGGGATCGAACTCAGGACCTTGCGCTTGCGAGGCAGGCGCTGGAACCACTGAGCTAAATCTCCAGCCCAATGAGAAGAATTTTGAAAATGAGATCTGGGAGTTCTTGGCATATTATCACCTGGCGCCCATGCTTCCTTAGCTTCCCAGAGTACTTAGGCTTAAGGCAAGCTTAATTAAAATCAAGTGAACTGAGGACTTTCTGAGAAACTAACAAGATGAGACAGAGAAATTAAGCCTTTTTTCTTTCTTTTTTTGATGCTGTATCATCGTTGACCCAAACTCTGACTCATCTACATCATATGTATATTGAATTGCCAAATTTTCTTCATTTGCTGGCTAGCTGTGGGTCAGCTAAAACACTTGGTATTTGACAAGCCTAAACTTCATATGAGTGTGACTTTCTGATTATTAGAAGAAGGTAAGGTAAAATGGTCAATACGCTTGCAGTCTAACACCCTGGCCTCTGTCCTTGGGAATAGCGATAATAACTTGTCCATAGCAAGGAAGTGAAAATGTCCAGTGTTGTTAAGCCCCCATAACAATAGATCTGTACTTATTAATTTTCAACATTTATTGCCAAGATCTTCCTCTTAGCCTCATTTCGCTCATTACCCCAAATAGAAATGCTATCTTTTCTTTTTGCTTAGTAAGTGATATATCAGATTCTTGGTCTTCCAATGTATGTTTTGAAATATGATTGAAAGTTTTAAAATATGCTTACATCAGCTGCCATTTGTATCAGGAGAGAGGTGTGACAGTGTCCTGATCTATTTTTCATTCACTGCTCAGAAAGGCCTCTCCAAGAAAGTAATGTTTGATCTGAATTCCAAACAGAAAGATACAGAAATATAAATAAATTAGGATGAGTATTTTTTTTTCTGAGACAGGGTCTCGCTTTGTAGTCAGGCTGGCCCTGAGCTCACTATGTATCCCAGGCAAGCCTTGAATTCAGCAATCCTCCTGCCTCTGCCTCCTGAGTGCTGGGATTATAGGCGTGAGCCACCACACCTGGCTAGGATGAGTATTTTAACAAGAGGACTTGTGTTATGGATCACCCAAGAAATATACTTATGAGGGAGATACGAATGAAAACTCTGGTGCTATTGATTGGCATAATCAGAACTCAGTGGGTAAGGAGGAAAGCCATCAGAGATGAGATCAGCAAGGTCTGCCAGAAGTTCTTCAGGAAGAATGGGAAGAAGTTAAAGACTTATTTTAGGGCAATAAGGACATGAGAGATATGAATCCACCTGTGTTGCCAGCTGTGTAAACTTGACTAAGTTACTTCACCTCTCCAGTACTCTTCTTTCTGAAATTGACTTCATGATGTGGACCTTGAACATTTATTTTGAGAATTACATTTTCTATTCTACAGTATTTAGTGCTTGACCCAGACAGGTACGGTGCCCATTGTGGACTGTGTGGTTGTTGTTGTTGTTGTTATTGTTGTTCTAGACACTGTTTTCATTGCCATCATGATTACACAATTTAAATTAACTGCAGGAGTACTGATTGGAAAGGTGGAGATATAAAGCGACAGGCAGGTATAGCACGAAAACAGCCTCAGTAACACTAAGTAATATTTGATTTCCATGAATCAAATAAATAAGCCTTATCTTTCTTGGCCCACGTATTTCATTTTCTTTCTTGTCACAAGGTGCTGTGGCCTCTGACTTTAGAAGCTTCCATTTAAATCCATGCCAGGTGAAGTCCGGATTCTGAATTACTCCAGGCTCTGACTTCATAGCCCTCAATCCAGGATCAGGCAGAGAGGCTGCTCTATCTGACTATGCACCAGGCCCCAGATAGCTCTCTGAGAGGTCAGACAATCTTTCTGAAAGCCGCCGGGGCTGATAACCGGTCTTGGATGTGGATAGCAGTATTTTAACTCATTTCTCTTGAAAATAACAGTAATAGAACAAAACACATTTACTTCAACCTCTCTCTCATTCAGGTCTCACAGAGAATGTGCAGGAAGGCTTGGTTTATGTGGCAAAACCAGAGAGGTGAGCCCAGAACGTCCAAGATGTAATTACATCCCAACATGCTTTGCAGGGTTGGTGTCCACCCCACTTCTTCCTTGGAATAAATGCTCAGCCACCTGATAATGTACATTAGCCATCTTGATATCTTAAGAAACAGTCCTGAAGTCAGCTTGTCCTTCCCCTCCCTTCACTTTCCTTTTTCCCTCTACTTCTACCTCTCTCCTTTTCCCTTTCCCAACTCTTCTGCATTTTGTACATTTCCTCTTGTCTGTTCTTTCTTCTCCTCTTTTTCCCTTCCACTGTGTTTTTCAATATTTATTAGATGCCTATAAGAACCATATCTGGGCACAGGAGATAGGAGTATAAACATCTTTAGATTGCTGCAGGCACAGAAGGGAGAAAGCTTCTTACAATGTATAATCTTGTAGGGACATAAAGGAAGAAGGGTTGCTCTTAACTGAGGAATCAGAAAATCTTTATTCTTGGATAAGTTTTGACAAATATATGACAGATAGAGGCAGACAAATGAGATACTTCAAGCCAGAGGGTATAGTAAAAGGAAAGACAGAGTGGAGAATGCCAGGGTGAACAGAAGTAAGGTAGCAAACCAGCCCCTCTGAGAAGGATGACTTCACTCTGAAAGAATTCAAAAGCCATTAAATAATTTCAAGTGAAGTGATAGCATGGCCAAATCTATGTTTTAGAAATAATCCTCTATAGTACTAGGAATGTGAGAGATAAGAGGCCATTTGGGGGCCCTGAATTGTTGAAGTAAGTGATGGTGAATATCTAAGCCAAGCCCATCGCAAAGCAGTTGAAGGAAAGAAAACAAAAAGGTGATTTTTTTTTTTTTGAGACAGGGTCTCACTTTGTATTCCAGGCTGGCCCTGAGCTCACTATGTATCCCAGGCAAACTTTGAACTCAGCAGTCCTCCTGTCTCTGCCTCCTGAGTGCTGGGATTACATGTGTGAGCCACCACACCCAGCATTGTGATATGTGGTACTGATTGCTGGTGGGCCTGAGTCACCACACCCAGCCTTGTTTGTGGTTACTGGGATCGAACTCAGGACCCTGCATTTGTGAGGCAGGCGCCAGAACTACTAAGCTAAATCTCCAGCCCAAGGTGAAATGTTTTATAGTAGTAGGAACTTGAATATTTAACGTTTGCCCAGATGATGGAATGAGTTAAAACATAAAAGGAGTACAGAGTGATTACCGACTTTCTGACCTTACAATTTGGTTGGATACTGATTCACCAAAATGGGCAATGAGAAAAGTAGAACCTTTGTACAGAGAATATAGAAGTCTGGGGTTGGACTGTCTGTGAAATATCAGTACACATGCAACTACATCAATCTGTTCCTGTGAAATTTGATTTGTAAAGGAGATATTGAATTTAGTTGTGAATTTTAATTTGGAAAATCCTATTAAATCTCTTAGCAATGTCTAAACTCTTCTAAAATATTGATTATGTACTTATCCTTCATTTATATGTTCATAGCACACTGCTTGTATTTTTAAAATATCCTTGAGGGATTCTGTGTATCCCCTAAGAATCTTGGCAATAAGGAAACAGATTGCTTTCTAGAAGTAAAACCCTAAGATCAAACACAAATAGATGGGCAGAGTAAAGACAGACAATGGGGACTGTCTTGGCTCCTGGGCTGTTTTTGAGCAGTGTCCCTTCATAGTTTTCTATCAGCAAGTAGGCTTTGTGCTAAGAATCCTTTCTGACCAAAGAAGTATGGCTAAAGGAAAGTGGCCAGAAGAGAGCAGAGAGAAGAGCTTCTGTGTAGAACACAGGAGCCTAGAATTCCTCAGCGATCTGTTGTCTGGAAAAAACAATGGTTATATTCTTTGGAACACCGAAGTAATAATGGTTACATTTTAGGCCATGCTACACAATTATAATGTAGCCAAATAATATTAATGGGAGATGGCTAGCTTTATGAGTATACTAAAAGAAAATAAAAATAGAAGCAAAGCTCCTGGGCTCTTTTGAGCCACCACTTGGAAAAAGGGATCAGAATGTCCAGTCCACAGGCTCATCACAGAGAGGAAATGTCCTGGTTTGGAACTAAAGAGTTATGACCTTTGAACTTCAGATACTTCAGACCTTGCTGTGAGGCTCTTCCTAACCCTGAGAAGGCTGGGTGGGGCTGTTCTCTTGTGCTCATCAACCTTGGTTCCTCTGTCTCACTTATTCCTCCACATGGTCACAAAGGGACTGTCTTGAGTATATCTTGATTCCTTATGTTCACCTCCAGGAAACAGTGTTCTACCATAAGGGTGAGTATAAGATCACAGTAACCATTCACAGTAAACTTAGACCTGCTCTCCAATTATGATTTTCTTTCTTACAGAGCTTGAACCTAGGGAGAAAGTTTGTTGATTATCTAAGCATGAGCTTTCTCACCTGTAGCAAGTTTTATCTCAAAATTCTGTCACTCCTCCCCCTTCCAATGTGATTCATGCCACCAGTCAATCTCCACCTGGACAAATAGCTTCCTACTGTCCTACTCTACATGTTTCAAGGCTTCAATTTTCAAAATCAACTCCTTCCACATGACTGATAAGGCCCTACAGGTATAGTCCTTGCTACCTCTGCCACCTTCTTCCCAGTCCTGTCTCATCCTTCCTTCTCCTCTCTAGTCACTGGATTTCCCACACCCTTGGCCCCAAAGCCAGGAGCCTCTCTTCATTCTCATCTCTGGCCAAGTGTCATCTTCATTTAAAGCAATCCTTTCCCATTATTCTTGAACACAACACCCTACTAACTTTCCTCTAAAACATTTATCACTGCAATAAATACTACATATTTATGTACTTTTGTCTGTCCACTACAGTTTAACTTTAGTATGGTTTAAAGTTAAATGTCATGTCATCAATTCCCAGGACAGTATTGATACCCAAAAAAAGTTTAAGGTGTGTTTATTGAATAAATGTGTGATTGTGTAAGTAAGAGTAGCTTTCTAAATTGAGTTGTAATATTCTATCCATAGAAGTTACATTTCTCTCAAGATCATATTTATTATGATACTGTGTTCTTATCAGCATGCTAGTGTTAAAAATACTTCAGATATAAAGATCTCACAGCTACATATCGAGTACAATGAGAAGCCTTGCTCTAGATCTTTAATCAACACAGATCCTCAAATATAGCAATAAAGATAATGGCTTCTGTTCTAATTTTGGAGTCATAATGGGTTTAAGTTCCAGCTCCAGGATTTCTTTATTCACATATATATATTTGGGGGGTCTGATAGAGGTGGTATCTCTAGCGATATATATATATATATATATATATATATATATATATATATATATATATATATATATATATATATATCTCAGATCTTCCTTTGGCAGACATTGCTTCCAGATCCATTTTTGTACCAAACCAGATTCACATGAGAAATTCTCCAGTCATCATGCAATCGTGTAGAAAGACTGCCAGACCAGGAAATTCCCTTTTAAAACGCATTTACTGAAATACCAGGACTACTGCCCTTCCCTGAATATGTCTTTAGAGATTAGCTGTTCAACTGAATGGACTGTCCTCTCATGTGTTTTGGTTTATCTCTCTTTTGCTTATAGAAAAGGTGTTTGACTTTCCTCATGCTTCTTGATTTTGCCACCAAGTCATAAAGATGATGCTTGGTCAGAAAGTCAAGGAAAGGCAGCATGGGATGGTTTGAGTTTTGGAATTAAGTCTCAGTTGAATGAGTGCCATAATTCAGTCATTGTATGATTATTTACAAGACAGAATTTCTGTGTCTCTTATCTGAATCACAGATACTTTACAATACCCACTGCTTCTCAAGGTTCTCATAGCTGTGTGGACTCTGAAGCCTCAGGCTTCAACTCAAAGCTACTGGGTGACTTACCTTCAGAACCTCCACAAGAATCAATTAGTATTCTGGTCAGAAAGAAAGAAGGGAATCTGGGCCGGAGGGTTAGCTCAATGGTTCTGGCACCTGCCTCGCAAGCACAAGGTCCTGAGTTTGATTCCGGTAACCACATACAGTGCTGGGCGTGGTGGCTCACACCCACCAGCAATCAATACCACACACCACAATGCCACGCGTGGTGGCTCAGGCCTGTAATCCCAGCACTCAGGAGGCAGAGACAGGAGTATTGCTGAGTTTGAGGCTTGCCTGGGCTACATAGTGAGCTCAGGGCCAGCCTGAACTACAAAGTAAGACCCTGTCTCAAAAAAAAGGGGGGGGGGAATAATATATACATCACACTATAGGGCCCAGAAATCAGTAAATTCTGAACAAATACAGACACACACACACACATTTTATGAATATTGAAGTACAAAATGATTGGGTTTTTTTTTAAAAGTTCTTAAAACACACAGCTACATACACATACTATGTCTCATTACAATCTGGAAACTCATTTCTCCTTCAAATCTTCCTTCCTTCCCAGTTTTTCAGCCTATTTCATATATTGAAGTGAATGATTTACCATGAAAAATGAACTTTTGAGTTGACTCAGAACACTGAGGCATCCACAACAGGGCAAGTAGAGGCAGAAGAAAGGGCTTACACAATGGCTTCTGAGGGTGACATGAATGGTGGGATAAGAGTATTGGAAGCAAGTGGCAGTATTTTGAGATGGACTAATGGCAATGTGTCTTTTCTTCTATAATACTGATTTAAACATTGACCATATATTTCAAAACCTCACTTAGAGGTACATAGTAACTATTTCAAAATATATGACACCCAAACTCATATGATTGTGGGCACTTTACATATATCTTCAGTTATTTTTTACTTTCTAAACGCTCCTCTTTGATCAAACACTTAACCATATTCATGAAAGAAGACTGAGAACTACTTCAGAAAGTGTCACTAACAATGTGTCGCGCATTTGAAGCCAGGGAAATGCTTTGAGCTCAGGAAATGTGATTCGTACTATAATTTTTTTTAAAATGTGAACATTACTATAGTTTTTTCATCATACCTCACATAATACTTAGGTGTAAAGAAAGAGTCCCCTTTGTGAAAACATAGACATGAATAGTGAATCTTAAAATAGCCTATAGGTTTTGTTCACTCACTTGATGTGCATTTGTTATGTACCTGTTAGGTTTCCTTCACTCTTATGTATCTAAAATAGATGCAGTGAGGAGTAAAGTACTTTGGAAACCATCCCAGTCTGCAGAAGACATTAATGGGTAAATAGACATTCAAATGTTTGACTTGCATCAATTAATAATAGTTAAAATTATAAATGTAGTACTAATTTCACAAAATATCTAGTTAGAGGGTAGATAGCTATTTCAGCTACTCACGAAGCCATTGGCTATTAGTTAGTTCAATAATAGCACTGTCAGGGACAACAGCAGCCTGGGTTCTCTGAGAAGCACATGGCGACTTTCATTTGCAGAAGCATTGGTGAAGAGTACTTTGTGAATTACCTTGTGGGAAAGAAGGGAAGGAGGCACCACTGGAAAAAGGGAAAATAAACTGTCATGAAGACCCAGGAACAAGCGCAGGTGATCACAGGGAGGAATTTGGTGTTTGGATGACCACTAAGAATTGTCTTCCAAGGAAATGAGAAGGCTTGGATTTTGCGGATACTGAAACTATCATGAGCTGTTAGCCGCCTCACACTCGGAAATGCTGAGATAGCCCCTAAATGGATTTTCAGCTGAGGGTGGTAAGTCTGGACACCCCTGTCTGCCACAGAGCCTGGACTCCCTTCTACTGGCCTCAGCATGTGGGCTTTTGTTCTCAAAAATCTCTTAATGCTCACAAGGCAGCTGCATAGCAACAAATACGAATAAGAGAATAGTAAATAATGGAACTGAATGAATGCTATAAAAATTAAAATGTGGGGGCTTGGATGTAGCTCAGTGGTGCCATGCCTGTCTGGCAAGCATAAGGTCCTTAGTTCAATTCCCAGATCCAGGGGAAAAACATATATGCATATATATATATATATATATATATATATATATATATATATATATAATTAAAATATGAGGAGATTAATGTTAATATCATGTATATTGATGATACTATGTACTGAAATCCGTTAGCATAGCCAGGAGCGTGCTACGCACCTGCAGTCCTGGCTACTTGAGAAGCTGAAGTGGAGGATCATTGAGCGCATAAGTTTCAGCTTGGCCCAAGCAGTATAGTGATCCAGTGAGGCTCCCTTCTGAAAACAATGACAAAGAGTATTTTGAAATCGGCTAATATAAATTCATAAAAGCAAGAAAAAGAAATATGGTGAACTACATTAGCATAAATCCATAAAAACAGGAGAGAATTTATATTCTAATAGAACATACTGTTAATTTAGAGATGTGAGGGAAAATATTCCTTACTACGTCTCATGGAATGATCTTTGGCAAGCAAATTTGCTCTGGTCTTCTTCTTTGATCAGTGTTTTCAAAGAATCCTCAAGTCTTCTGGATAAATGTCAGACTGTTGATGTGAGTATTCGCAGGTCTCCTGGTAGGTAATGCTCCTCACTCTCCTGCCTGCTGTGTGTCTCTTCCCATGTGTCCTTTTCTGGCCACACAGTCCTCAGCTCTAGAAACGCATCGCTTCTTTTTTACCATGTTACTCTGCCTGCAGTGCCCACTCCGCAACTACTTACCTTAGTACTGCTGGGCGGAATCTGCCTTCCCCGAGCCACCCTGGGCCTGCCCTCGGCCCTCTCTCGCTCCTTGCCTTGCCCTGTGAATCTCACTGCCATAGCACACTCACAGTTTGTCACTTCTCCTTTTGTATCTTCACTATGAAATGCTGATCTTTCTGACAGCAAGAACTAGGGCTGATTCATCCATATCCGTGGTGAGCATGGACCGTGTTCTTGAAGAATGTATAGAGATGGAAGCAAGGGATTGATTGCATATGCCATGTTTTCATCAATTCTGTAGACATTCATTATTAATAAAAACAAAAGACCTTGGAATCAGACTGCTCGAGTTTGATCCTGGTCTTTCCATTTTTAAGTTATGCTTTTGGCAAATAGTTGAATTTATATATAATAGAGACTGGAAAAAAAACAAAATATGAAAACTCACAAAAGACACTGAAAAAGGGGGCCGAGCATACAGCAAAGTCCCAATAGATAATAAATGTAGTCATTACTATTTGAGGAAGGAATCCCACCAGTAATGTTATTCTCCACGAACTACTGAATATGAAACATTACTTTTGTTATTATTATGTTGAGACAGGATCTTACTATGCAGTCCCCTCTATCCATGAGCTTACTGTGTATGTAGCCAAGGCTGGCCTGGAACTCACTATTCTCATGTATTTGCTTCCCGAATGCTCAAATGACAGACATATACCACCATGCAGAGTTAAATATCATTTTGAACTACTTTTTTTTTTAATTTCAGGAGTATATACAGGATTCTTTATATTATGTCAGAGCTATAATAGGAAATAATCATCTGTTATTAATAACAATAATGTCTATGTAGTCTGCCCTATGAAGGGCAGTTTCATTTGCATTTTGTAGCGAAGGAAACTGAGGCACATAGCATTTATATGACTTGTCCTGCTGGGATTCACAACAATGTAGTCAAATTTCCGAATCTACTTTCCCTACCATTGTTTCTACAGTATTGTATTTTCATGAATGACTAAGCAAATTGATAAAACCCATCAGTTAAACACATTCAGAAAGAGATCTATGTATCTTGTCCTCAGAGCCAGTGTTACGTAAATTTCTCTTCCCCACCTGAGTTTTTGAGTTGTTACTGCTTTCCTTTTCCCTGCAAATACACCATTAAATGAAAATGAGTCACATGACTGTGGTGCTAAGACTGAAAAGATCTGTGTACTTCCCACATCTCTGGGTATATCCATTAAGGATATAGAGCAGTGGCATGAACCTATAGCATGAGTGACATTTGCTAATGTGTCAGTTCTTTTTTCTAAATTAAAACCTCAGTGTTCAGGTTTAATTGCAGTGTTAGCACTCTGTTATAAATAAGTGGGTTTGGGGTTGCATGTTGGGCACTTGGTCTCTAAAAATTGTGCCATCCATGATTTAGAGATTAGCAAATTAGATCAGATTAGACTCGTGTACTGAGGGCCACTTTCTAGAGCAGGAAAACTTGCAATAGTCTCATTTGTAAGGTTTTTTATGACACTGAATTATGGCACAGGTAAAAAATTTTTATATCGACCAACAACAGCAAAATCAAAGAGCAAGTCACTATGATGGCATAAGCTTGTGCTCCCAGAAACTTAGAAGGCTGAGGCAGAAAGATGACAAGTGGAAGCCTAGCCTGAGCAACTTGGAGACTTAAAAGAGATCTTGTCTCAAAATAAGAAGTTTAAGGGCTGGGGATTGAGGTCAAGTGGTACCATGCCAACCTTGGATGCACAAGAGCCTGAGTTCGATGCCCGGTACCACACACACACACAAAAAAAAGGAAGTTTAAAATAAATAAGTTCTGTGAAAACTCTGGACACACTACCCAGTACAATAAAAACAAAAACAAAAATGGGAGCAGATCATAAACATGGTAGATATAAAAAACCTGAAAGGCTGAGGATGGTGGTATGTTCCTGCAATCTCAGACGTGGGGGCCTTAAGGCAGGAGGGTCCAGAGTCCAAGGCCGGCTGGCCTACATAGTGAAATTAGGCCAGCCTTGACTGAAAGAATGAAAACACAGAGGAAGGAAAGGAGGAAAGAGGGAAGAAGGGAAGGGAGGGAAAAGATTGATAAAGTAATAAAAAGAAGGCTAGAATGTAATTAGACAAACTAGTCTCAGTGAGCCATAGTTGATTTTGAGGTGAACAGAGGTGAATTAAGGTAGGTGGGCCCATTAAGTTTGCTGGGTGATTTTTGTGGTATCTTTCTATGCGGTAGCCAGGTATCCTAGCTTTCCTTAATAACCTAAAGATTGTCTTCAATAAATTTGCATAAATTATATTTTAAATGATTAAAAAATAGCCAGAAATTGAATGGCAAAGGAAGAAAAGCCTCAGAAATTTTGTATCTATTCCTTTCATTTAAAATCAGCCAACTTGGACAGGAAAAGTCAAGCGACTCAGCCACAATTACCCAGTTACTTAACAGATCGTGGCTGCCACAGACAGTGAGGTTTACTCTCCTTTACCCTAAACTTAACATTTTTAATGTTCAGAGGTGTCCCCAGCCTACTTTGAGATTACAGTCATTGAGGAATAAGTCAAAACTCCCCTGTAGATATAATCTCCAGTCTTGCATGTAAAAATCCTTAATTTATGAAGAATAATTTTCCACCGTCACGAGCAGAAACTATTTCCTAAGGCAGCCAACTATTCATGAATGATTGAGTTCATATAATTTCATTTGTATGAATGGAAATGGAGTCAGCATCATGGTTACTCTTGCGTTCTCCTGCAGAGGTGAGAAGTTGGCATGCTAAGGAGTGGCGGAATGGTAACCAGGGCTGGATTTGCCCCACCAGGACTGTACATTCTCACTGATAGATAACAAGGCTAACCACAGGATCTACTATTTTTTATTTATTTATTTATTTATTTTTGCTTTTTGAGACAGGGTCTCGCTTTGTAGTTCAGGCTGGCCCTGAGCTCAATATGGTGCCCAGGCAAGCCGCCACGAACTCAGCAATCCTCCTGTCTCTGCCTCCTGAGTGCTGAGATTACAGGCATGAGCCACCACGTCTGGCATTGTGGTATGCGGTGTTGATGTCTCCATGCCCAGTATTATATGTGGTTACCAGGGATCGAACTCAGGACCTTACGCTTGTGAGGCAGGCGCCGGAAACACTGAGCTAACCCTCCGGCCCCCCACATGATCTACTATTGGGTTTAGAATTTAAGGCTCCCATGAATTTCTTCTCAGTCCAGACAATTTACTAAAGGACTCAGGAAAACACTCACATGTAGGTACTGATTTATCATAATGGATAAAACTGAAGAATAGCCAAAAGGAAGAGATGCAGTTAGAGCAATGGATAGGCTACACTTGCCATATGACACATGTCACGGTGCCCAGCTAAGAAATTCAATTTATTAGAATAAGTTACTATTATTGGCAGGGTAATTTAAATGATAAGAATTTTAAATTATACATGGTCTGTAAATACCCAGTTTGTGAACATGTGTGCAGGAGTACACTCACATGTTCTCAATTAGTGACTAGCATAAAGTGATAGACTATTGGAGGACTTCAGATCGTCAGTCAGTCCAAGCTGTGATCAACTCAATCCGTGTCACTCTTATTTCAGTGCAGACAGCTTCCATTCGTCAGGAATTAATGGCAAAAAAGTGTAGTATTGTGGGTAATGAGTTTCCTAAGATAGCTTTTATGTGACTGGGCCAATCCGACACCCCACCTTGGCCCTGCCGAGCCTATTACTGCCCATTCAGGTCTCTGAAAATCTTTCGACAATTCTCCTTCATACCAAATGGAGCCAGCGCTTTCAAATGGACCTCATTAGACTTCTTACAAAACCACTACATGGTAAAAAGAGTTTCCATCCCAGAAGGGTTTCTGCCTTCAAACTTAGCAAGCCTCTATACAGTTCTACTTCTGATTAGCAATTTGTTCTACTAAGAGCTTTAAAGTTACACCTTTCTATCTCTGTAATTTCATCTTTTTCTCATTTTTCCTCTATTGGCACATTCAAATGTATTTTACTCTTATCTTGGATCTGTCACTCAGCATATGTCAACTTTAAGAGCGCTGAACCACCACAATGACTGTCCGTAATGTTTCTGGGAAATGAAAGAAATGAGGAAAAGAAAAGTCTGAGCACATACATCAGATCCTAGAAAGCTGCCCATGTTCTTCTAAATTATTTCCATCAGGCAACCTAATGCCAGTCGACATTCTTGTCCAGGAGAAGCAAAAAAAAAAAAATGTTTGACTTTATGTTATCAAATATCATGTGTAATCTACCCTCATCACCTTTCCCCTTTCATGCTCTCAAGATTTTATATCAGGCTCTTTTCTTTCTGATCTCCTCCTTAAACCTTACATTCTCAGCCTCGTCTTTGTTCTGTGACCTCTTTGTTACAATCCCTGCCTCACTGCTGATGTAGCCACCCCTCCCGCTTCTCCTTTTAACTCTGAACAGAGCTTCATCTCTGCTCCATGTTGTTGAAGTTTGTTGGTCAAATGTCTGTAGCCAAATGTGAACTCCAATCCTCCATAAATAGAGTTTGCAATTTATCAACTGCACCATATTTTAGCTCGTATGTAATCTTCCCAAATGAGTGATCCATAGATACTTGCCTGCTAAAGCAAGAGCTGGATGAAAAGATAGAAGGGTGGGTTGATGAACACCTGAATATGGTCATGAATCTCTTGGTAACGGGGACACTTCCTAAGAAACTTCATTAGACAATATTCTCTTTATGAGAACATCCTGAAACCTACTTAGCCCTATAAGCTCTCACAGCAGGCTACTGTGCTGGATACTATATGTAGTTAATTAGAGTGGCAAGTATTTATCTAAACATCCAAACGTGAAAAGTTATAGTAAAAGATATAGAATAAAAATGAAAAAGGATGTACATTTACTAGGCTAGAAGTTATTCTTGGTCTGTAATGAGCATTGATGAATGTGGGACTATGACATTACACTGTGCTAGGATAGGGTTTTATAACGTTCACATTTAGGCTATGTTAAACTTACAAAAAATTCTTGAATTCTGAATTCACCTCAGCTTATTTTTTTTACTATATATATATATATATATATATATATAAATTTTAATTTTTGACTCTTCTGTAGTAACTCCTACTCTAACACATTTTATATCTATCTAAAATATTTCATTGTATCTTCATTCTATAAATCTTTTTCTGCTTTAATTTTTAAAAATACTTTTTAAAGTCTTTTTGTTGAAAATGAAGATCTAAATGTACACTATAACCTAACCCCACACACGACCGGGATGATCAGTATCACTGTCTCCCACCTCTGCATCCGGCCCACCGGAATATCTGGGCTGAGACAAGCACGGAGTTGTCGCCTCCTATAATAAGATTGTTTCCTTCAGCAATCCCTCCCGAGCAGTCTGCTGGAGACAGTTCCCAATTAGCTTAGCTTTCTAATAAATGCAAAGAATACGCTCTAAGACAATATTAAGTAGTGTCAAATAGTAAAAATATAAAGCAGTGATAAGGTGTTTCTTGTCATTCTTGCCCTGTAATTATATTTGTGCTCTACTTGGTTACATTTTTGACTGTGACAGGATTATTCCCACCAGCAACCCCATAAAAGCAAGCATAATGCATTGCCCTACAGTGCAATGGTGGCTAGGATGTTACTGGGCAGTAGGAATTTTTAGCTCCACTCTAATCTCATGAGAACTGTCATGATGTGTGATCAGTTGTTCAGGAAAGCTGCTTTTGCAAACTTCTGTTTCAGTGTAACATGTGCATTGTAAAGCTATCCCACACACTTAGCAGATGGACATAAGTAGGTTGAGCATTATATTGTTCCATTTTTGTTACTATAATGAAAGACCTGAGTGTCATAATAAAAAAAGGCTTTAATTTGGGTTCGTGGTTCTAGTCCAAGGTTGAAGCTCAACATCTGCTGATTCCCTTGCTGGTGGAATTACAAATCAGTTCAGGGCACTGTATCACAAGAGATAGGAATAATCTGTGTGTGTGTGTGTGTGTGTGTGTGTGTGTGTGTGTGTCTTCTGATCTCTATCTCTTCTTTTAAAGCCACCAGGATTCTGTCATGGGAACTCTAACTTGTTAATGTAGCCTAATTCTACTTATTGTACAAAGACTCTATGTCTAAACACTGTAATTTGATTATTTATCATTTTTTTAAAATTTGAATCTTTATTAGTACATAGTATATACACATCATGATCACACACAATATTGAGAATTTGAACCACTATATGACACAATTTAATTCTCATTTTTTCCCATTCCCCCACCCACCCTACAATACCCCCCCTTAGGTATAAGAACTAAAGGGAAAAAATGTGATGGTTAAAAAAAAAGGAAACAAAGCCTATGTACATAGGGGCAAAGGGTTGTAAGGTGGGTAGGGAAATGGAAAAAAAATAAGAATTAAGTTGTGTCATATACCAGTACAAATTCTCAATGTTGAATGTGATCATGATGTGTATATATAATGTACCAGTAAAGATTCAAATTAAAAACAAAACAAAAAACTGCCTTTCCAATAGAAAATATTCAAAGGGAAGTGGGGTATGGGGTAAGGAACAAGGGGAAGAAAAAATATAAGTATTTGCCATTTAATACCTTACATTAAAAATTAAATCTCAACACATGAACACTTGAGAGACATACCAAGCATGCAGAAGGCATTCAACCAAAATCCACTTAATTCCTTCTTTTTTTTTTCTTAACCATCACATGTTCTATTGAAAAAGTTGAGCAAATATCACATGCTTTTCATCAGATATAAAAGTTATTGAGACAGTGCTTAAAGCTCTAGGGCTCTTTGACAGATTTCCTCTAGCCCAGAAAAAGATCCAAGAAGTTTTGTCTTAAGGTAAGCTATCACAGCCAGAACTGTAAGAAAACTATATTTTCTGTCCCAAAGAGTGATTTGAAGGCAACCTGTGATTACAGGGAATCTATCATTAAGAATGGTATTGGGTTGTGGCAGACATTTAGCTCAGTGGTTCTAGTGCCTGTCTAGTAAGCACAAGGTCCTTGGTTCAATCCCTAGTAACCACATAGAATAATATTGGGCGTGGTGACTCACACCGACCAGCAATCAGTACCACATACCACAGTGCTGGACATGGTGGCTCACACCTGTAATCCCAGCACTCCAGAGGCAGACATAGGAGGATTGCTGAGTTTGAGGCTCGCTTGGGCTATGTAGTGAGCTCAGGACCAGTTTGAACTACAAAGTGAGACGCTGTCTAAAAAAAAGAAAAAAATCATTCATTAGGAAAAAGGAAGTTGTAATCCATGGGAGATGCAGCCAGGATAAGGGCAGTTGTGGGTAGAAGGAATGATCACTGATATGGATTAAACAGAGGATAAGGCTAAATGACATATTCCAACAAACCTGTTAGAAATGTGGATGTGAAGAAAGTTGTGATTTATTATAAAAAGAATACTGTGTTTTCTGTAGTTAATGAATCCATTCAATTTTAATAAAATTACTAGCATAGTATCTATAACCAGTAGAGTTAATTGAGTAAATGCTTTTAAATAGTACTAATACACACCACCTACCTATTGTATAGTCTCAGCCTTTGGTACTTTAAAAACTAAATTCAGTATATTAAAAAGTAAAGAATTAATAAAGTTGAACAGAAAATGATATACTAGAAAAAGAAAACATTGACAAACCTAAGAAATGGCTGATTTGAAAAGCAAGAAATCCAGAGTTACAGAAGCTCCAGTAAATGTGAAAAATAACAAGTGAAAAACCACTAGCATACAGCATTTGAAACAAAAATGGTATGGAAAGTATGAATTACAGATGTCAGAGAAATAAAAAGAATCCTAGAAATTACTTAGCGGGACTAAAATTTCTCAAAATGAAATGAAAGGTTTTCTAAAAATTATGTTAGCAAAAGGCACCGTAAGAGATGGAGAACCTAAACAATTCAGAAAGTTATTCTTGGGGCTGGAGATTTAGCTCAGTGGTGCTGGTGCCTGCCTCGCAAGTGCAAGGTCCTGAGTTCGATCCCTGGTAACCACATACAATGCTGGGCGTGGAGACTCACGGCCACCAGCAATCAATACCACATACCATAGTGCCGGGCGTGGTGGCTCATGCCTGTAATCCCAGCACTCGGGAGGCAGAGACAGGAGGATTGCTGAGTTCGAGGCTTGCCTGGGCTACATAGTAGCTCAGGGCCAGCCTGAACTACAAAATGAGACCCTGTCTCAAAAAAAAAAAAAGAAAGTTATTCTTCTGGCTTGTGTCTAACAGGTCCCTCAAAAGGCTCATGATAAGAGGTGGGGCCCTAGGAAGATGCTAGATCATTAGGCTCTGTCCTCATCAGGGGATTAGTCTGTGGAGGAGTTTATAGCTGGACAGGCTGCTAGGAGCGGGCCCTGGGTAGAGAAGTCAGGCACTGGGGGCTCTCTGGGCTGCATCGTGTCCTCAGCCGCTTCCTCTCTGGCTCTTTGTCTTTTCCTCCATTTCCTGGTTATGTGCTGAGCAGCTCTCCTCTGCTTCCTCCTTCTGCCATGAAGACCCTAATTTAGTAGAGGACAATAGAAGTCCTGCAACTACTTCCTACCATCTCAGTATATGTCAGTTACTAGACACTTACCAGAATTTCACTGTTATCCTGAAAAAAATGCCCAGGTCCGGTGAGTTGACTTACATCTTTAAGGAGCAGTCGTTTTACTAATTTAATACATGTTCAGGAAGAGGAGTATTTGAAAGAATCTTCCTAGGCAATGTACTGGAATCAAAATTAATCACATGTAGAAGGCTGTGGACCAGTCTTTCTAGTCCTTATTAATATAAAAGGAAAAAATTTAAAAATAAAATTGAAGCCAGCTCTGTGGTGTGCAGACTAATGTGTCATAGCAAAATTAAGACAAAGGTTGTTCTGTAGTAAGAACTACTTTAATTCAGGGTGCAATATTCATAGAGCCATAGAGAAAATATGGGTTCTGTCCTCAGGTAGTTGAGATGGGCAGATGACGATGTTTGAATACTTCAAACAACACAGTCAAAAGAAATATTTGTGTCATGTCTCTTATACGACAAGAGAAACAGAGATGAAATTCTGAGGTCTGTCAGAGAGAATGCACTTGCTCCTTACTACTGAGTCACCCATCAATATACACATACAAATGTGAAAATGTGAACACTATGTAACAGGATTCACTCTATATCCAAGTACAACACGTACTCTGGGATATTTCCATTAACCTCAGTTTTATACAATCATTTTATGAGGAAACAATGACAAAAAGAGACAAGCATCAGGCAGAAAGGATCGAGAGCAACCATCCAGTAAAGGAAAGGAAAAAAAAAACGACAAGGTAGCAATATAGAGATATAGAGAATATCAGAAGAGGCATTGAGAACACAGGAAGGAAAGGAGGGAGGGAGGGAGGGAGTAGAGAGAGAGAAGGAGGAAGGAAGGAGAGAAAAGCTACCCGTAGCCCTCCTCCCCGGTGAGCGTGCTCCGTGCGGCTCAGTCAGTGGCTTCCCTGGGCCCTGCTCCTCCTTCCCAGCAGCGCAGTCCGGGTCCCTTGGAGCGCACAGCCCTGGCTCAGCGTGGGCGGCAGCGGGAAGGACCCAAGCCGGCGCCGGAGGCTCTAGGGGAACGGAGGAACCGCAGCTCCAGTGTTGGGGGCAGCCCCCCGGGGGCTGGCCAAGTCCTTGCGGAGTCAGTCAGAGCCCCCCGGGTCACGGCTGCCCGGGATATCAGCTGGGAGGCACCGCTGTGCTCAGAGGTCTGCGTAGGAGCAAGCCAAGTGCTTACGGAGAGCTCAGCACCCCTGAGCTGGCCGAGTGCTCCCCAGGGGCCTGCGAGCCAACGGAAATCAACTCCCCTTCCATTAAAGAAGTCTAAATCAAAGAGGGGCTGTGAGAAAGGAGAGGGCGTGTATTGGGATGCTTATTTCACTTATTTTAGAGGGAGAACACTCACACTTTAAAATACAGGGGACCCAGGCGATGTCACTGACTGTGCGTGTGTAACTGTCCATAGAGGGAAAGAAGAAGCAAGAGAAAAAGCCGAGCGCGATGCAGGTGGCGAGATGCAGCAGTGCTGGGACGGCGAGAAGCCACAGGGCTCCTGTGTCTGTTACACATCGTTTTGAGTCCACCTTGTGAGTCAGTGTTCCCAAGAACTGAGCAACAAGAAGTGACGGGATGACAGGTATCATCTGTGCGTGCGACAGAGAAGAAAGAATAAATATCTTTCTGGGCTATATTAAAACTTTTCACAAGTTTCTGAGAGAAAGAAACTCCTAGGAAAGCAGGGAGAGGACCAAAGAAGCAGTAGGAGGGAAAAGCAGGCGGCCCTGTACAAAGTGAAGCCTCAGTCAAGATGCTTGTTATGGGCGGAATTCTGTCCTCTCCAAGTTCCCACACTGAGCCCCAGAGCGCAGTGTGTCAAGCTATGGTCGTATTTGGAGTCAGAATGAAAGTTTTAGTGTACACCAGGTTGAACTGTCCAGTGACCGTGTACAAGGAGAGTACAACACGCAAGGAGAGAGCGGGGTGCACACTCCCAGGGCAAGGAAAACGCCTCAAGCATAACCATCTGCAACCCAAGGAGATCGGCCTCAGACGAAAGCAGCCCTGCCATCGCCTGGGGCTTAGACATCTAGCTCGAAAAGCTATGGGAAGAAATACTTGTGCTGTGCCAGCCATGTAGCGAATGTTTCAATGTAATGGTGAAGCATAATGTTCAGTTTTAAGAATGTATTAGATTAAGAGGAAAGTAGTCGGGGAGAGAAGGAAAGGAGAAGGCAATGGAAAGAAAGAGAAGAAGGAAGAGTGGGAGGGAGAGAGGGAGGAAGGGAAGGAGGAAGGAGGGGAGGGAGGGAGGAAGGAATGAAAGAAGGAAGGGAGGAAAGGAGGAAGGGAGGAAGGGAGGAAGGTAGGGAGGGAGTGAGGAAAAAGAGA
>PVIC010017829.1:0-32278 GCA_004025085.1 Thryonomys swinderianus
CCTCCCTCCCTCCCTCCCTCCCTCCCACCGAGGAACACAAAGCACAAGCTGGAAGTGATGCGTAGGGAGTGGAAGGGAAAGATTTTAACTCATTTTGAGACAGGGTCTCACTACATAGCCCAGGCTGGCCTCAAACTCATGGGGATCCTCCTGCTTCAGCCTCCTTAGCACTGGGATCGTCGCCACCTGGCCCCAGTTGATTTTAGTTTGCTGGGTACATGCTGCCAACGCCCTGGGAAGCTCTGGACTGCCCCTCCCCCCACTCCCTCCCTGAGGCGCTCGGTCTGGGAAGGAAAATGCCCGGGGGCTCCAGGGAAAGGGTGGCTAAGGGTCAAACGCCCGCCCTGGGGGCTCTGCTGCGGGGATCTTCCGCTCGCCACCGCACCGCCTCTGTCCTTCTGTCCGGCAGCCGCATGGCGTCCGAGCCCACGGAACCCGTCACCCTCCTCCGCCTGCACAAGCTGAGCCCCGCGGGCCTGGAGCCTCCGCAGCAGAAAGGTAGGGAAGGCCCTGCAGGCTCCGGGTCGCGCACCCCGAGCCCCGGCCTCGCCTTCTGCACCGCAGCGCCTGTGCCCGCCCTGGCGGAGCCCAAGACCTTCACGGTGGAGGACGCGGTGGAGACCATCGGCTTCGGGCGCTTCCACATCGCCCTGTTCCTGATCATGGGCAGCACCGGGGTGAGCGCTTCTCGGGGTCCCCGCGTCTCCCCAGCTGGCCCTGAGTTAGGGATATAGGGATGCTGTGAAATTCAAAGCTGGCACTTAAAATGGTTTTCACTGAGGCAGGAGAGGAAGAGGAAACCCTGGTGTGTATTGTCCTGTGTACTAGACACGAGGCTCCCCAGTATTGTTTAGTGTTCTTTTTTATTTGAGAAAGTCTTGCTAGGTAGTTGAAGCTGGCCTTGATCTCGCAGCAGTCCTCCTGCCTCAGCCTCCCGAGTGCTGGGATTACAAGGGCTAGCTTCCACACCTGGCTCTCCAAATATTTCTGCAGCCGGGTAACCCAGGACACCTGCGGTCGTCACGGAGTCCCCACCCTCCGGGCCACACCCAGGCGGATGCTGCTTGCTTACCGCGAGGCTGCAGTGGGTCCCCCTGAACTGCAGCGGTCGCCAGCGTGCGGGGGCTCGGGGCTCGCTCACCCCCGCCCCCCGCCCGGGTGTCCACTCTGCTGGACGGTGCAGCCCCTGCCGAGCTGTGGAACCTGCTGGTGCCTCGGTCTAAGACTCGCGGCTCCAGAACTGAGACTCGGTTTCTGTTTCTTTGAAACGTGAACAAAGCTGGTCTCTAATCCCTGGGTTCAGGTGCGGTCCCCACCCCGCCTCCTTCGAGTAGCTGGGTCTACAGGTTCAGTTTCCCACCCCTTCTAAGTTATGTGATCCTAAGTATTTTGTTAGGCAGCGGACTGGACCTGGGCGTTTCCCATACACTGTTCACTCCGCCCGGCTTTGAGGACAGCTGTGAAGTTTATGAAAGTACAAAACCGCACCCCTTCCTCCTGTAGAAGGACTGAGAACGTGTCATGAACCCTGGACTAAGCCGAGTTGAGGAGGCACGGCTGTAATCCCGGCATTTGGGAGGCTGAGGCAGGAGGATCCCACACTTGAGGCCAGCCTGAGCAACTTAGTGATACCTTGATATAGAATTGTACAAAGGCCGGGGGTGTGACTCAGTGGAAAATATTTGGCCAGCGTGTGAGAGGCTGGGGGTTAGAGCCCAGAACTGAAAAGCACAAACATGCGCAGTGGTAATGGTCAAGAGGAGGGAAAGCTGTGGTCCGCTCAGCGGTGGCCGCGGGAGGGAAGGAGGCAGGAACCGGCGAGTGAGCTCTGGGCTCTGACTTCTCGTGGAAAGGAGAGGTGGTGGCACCGAGGCCTCTCGCCACATCTGGGGAGTGCCGGTGTCCACGCACGCAAGAAGACAGAGCCAGGCATGGCGGTGCGTGCCTGTAATCCCGGCACTGAAGAGGCTGAGGCAGCGGGATTCCTGTGAGTTCAAAACCAGCCTGGGCTACATAGCAAGGCTGTCTCAGAAAAAAGATTTTTAAAAAGGGACAGGTGAGAAATGTCACGTGCTTTAGTCCAACGTTTGTGCTAACAGCCAGCAGACGCTCAGGACACTTTGTGCCTGCAGAGCGGGCCCTCGGCGCCACGGCGAAGGATCATATTCGGTGACAGACAAGGTGTGGCCGGGTGGGGGCTGATCAGCTCTCGCGCCTGCAGAAAGTTCTACAGAGTGAAATGGAGGCTTTTCGCTTTACTTTTCCTCAGTACTGAGTATCCAACTCGGGGCCCTCGTGCTGAGCTATATCCCAGCCTTTTAAAATCTTTATTTAATTTTGAGGCAGGGTCTCGATCAAGTATGAGGCAGAAGATCATCCTGCCTCAGCCTCAGAGTGCGGGGATCACGGGTGTGTGCCGCCCGGTCCGCTTCAGCTTTCTTTCACTGCCTGTTTCAGTCCTTCCCACTGGCCTGCTGGGTGGGGCCTCCCCGCCCCCGCCCGCCTCTCCCTCAGGCGCGCAGAGCCCAAGCGCTTGGTGGGCGCGCTCAGACGGGCCCGTCCTGGGCTTAGGCTAGGAAGCCTGCGGGCCGTCTTGGGGACCGGCCCGAGGGGGCGGCAGGCAGGTGGGCCTGCGGAGCCGGCGGTTGGCTCCGGACCCGGCGTGTTGCCCGCTTCAGGTCGTGGAGGCCATGGAGATCATGCTGATCGCGGTGGTGTCCCCCGTCATCCGCTGCGAGTGGCGCCTGGAGAACTGGCAGGTGGCGCTCGTGACCACGGTGAGTAGCTGGTCCTCTGCGCTCCTGAGGTGCGGGCCGCCCGGCTCCCTTCCGGTCCCGTGGGGCTCAGCCAGGCCCCCCAGGCCACGGCCACACTCGGGGCCTCTCCTTGCCCAAACGGAAGCTGGGGCGGAGGAACCCAAGTGGAGTTGGCCCCGGGCCGGCCACGGGAGCTAAAGCCGCCCTCTGAGCGGCGTTGTTACTGTCGCCTCGTCCCAAACGCTGTCACAGATGAGTAGCCTTAGGAGCTGTGCGTGAGTTTCGCCCTGTGAACGCAAACTGAAGGACTTCCGGTGTGCGCCTGGCCTCGCCGGTGCTTTATCGGCAGGAGCCAGGGCAGAGCACTGGCAGGGGCTGGCTTGAAACAGAGAGATCAGCCCCGGAGATCAGGGCTGCAGGATGAGGAGAAGGGACCTGGCTTTCACAGGACAAGAGGAGGGGGAGAAGGGCGCCAGGCAGAAATAGCCGTCCTCCCGAACCCAGGGCCTTGAGGAGCGACTGCGAATTGCTTTAACACCGAACTGCACCCGAGACCCCTGGAGCCCAGCTGTAGTCACAGCAGCAAATCTGTTCCCTTTGCTTGATTTTCTATTAATTTTGTTGCATTGGTTTCTTTTTAGAAAGAGCACCAGAGATCAATAAAATTAACCTGAGGTCGTCTTTGAGCTCGTAGTAAAATGACACTGGTGTTTTTCATTTTCTTCTGAAATGGCAAACAGTTCAAGACCTGAAATACCCACCGAAAGGCACCAGGATTTGGAGGCTGAAAGCAAACTTTCTTACACTGACAGGCCTGGTTGGGATAACTCCTCCAAGAATCAGGCAGCTTGTCTTTTATAATTCCACAGTTTATATAGGGCTGGCAAGCAGGACCCAAGTACGGAGGTGGAGCAAGCAGTTGATTGGTTACATATGACATCATTACTATTGACTGGTTGCAGTGAGTTCAAACTCAGGGTAAGAAACCCTGAGTTCAGGGGAAAGTCGGCTAGCTCAGGAAGACTCACATTTGGAGTCCTCATCAGTTAGGAGAGAGTTGGCCAAGGAGGAATCTGCTTTAGCTGAAAAAAATAAATAAAACTGCTCAGGGCCAACATGACCTGAGACTGGTGTCCCACCTGTCTGTCAGCCATTTTCTGTTTGCCTCACTTCTACACAGAACATGTAGTTACAGTTCACAAAGCGTTGCTTGTCAGTCCTTAGACTGAATGCAGGGCCCCTATGCTGAGGTACATCATAATCCTGTGTAAAAAGTTTTTTTTTTTTTTTTTTTGAGACAGGGTCTGACTTTGTAGTTCAGGCTGGTCCTGAGCTCACTATGGAGCCCAGGCAAGCCTCAAACTCAGCAATCCTCCTGTCTCTGCCTCCCGAGTGCTGGGATGACAGGCGTGAGCCACCACACCCCGGCACTGTGGTATGTGGTATTGATCGCTGGTGGGTGTGAGTCGCCATGCCCAGCATTGTATGTGGTTACTGGGGATTGAACTCAGGACCTTGCGCTTGCGAGGCAGGTGCCAGAACTGCTGAGCTAAATCTCCAGCCCCTGTGTAAAAAGTTTTTGAGTTTGCAATGAGGTCTAAGTTGCCTATAATGGATTCTAATTTAGAATCCTCCTACCTCTACTTCCTAGAGTGCTAAGATTACAGGCATGAGCCACCACCCCAGGTGGCTTTTGGGGTTACTGTAATTATAACAGCTCTGCATCCCACTAGGTTTGTGGTGTGCATACTCAGCTCCTGAGAATCTGGAGATCAGAGGTGGCGTTCACTCCTGTCATGGGCATCCAGTTGTATTGGTCATTTTGGGTGACGTGATGCAGTGTTTTCTGTTATGCTGCATGATAGTTAATACCCCTCATTGGTCACGTGGTTCCCGCATTTTGCCTCAAGTTTCCCTCGTAGCAGCAGTTGGTTGATATCCCTGTGTGGTGGTCCCAGCCCAGACTCTAGGCGGTGGCCTCGCCGGAGCTGACCGCTTTCTGCTCTGCCCTGTCCCTCCTGGTCCTGGTTGTGAAGCCACCTGAGTGTGGCTTTTGCCCCTGGGCCCACGGACAGCCACTCTGAAACCACAAGGCCACGTTTTCACGACTCCTGGGCTTCCCAACCCTGGCTCCAACTCCGCGCTCTCCAGTTGGAGGGAGCAGCTGCTCCCCGAGGAGCTGAGGGTTGTGGCTTAATTTCATCTCAATCTGGGAATGAGAGTCACGCGGTGCCAAAGAATCAGCTCCACATTGGTGCTTAAATCAGAAGCACAAGAGTCACATTTTACACTAAAAATAAACACCTGAAGGAAAGCGCAGGCTGCCGGCTTTCTCTCTTCTCTCTTCCCCCAAATGGGGTCGGAGAATTGCAGGTTTAACAAGCTTCAGGGCCAGTGCAGATTTTGAGTCAGTTTCTGTCACAAGAGCACAGACTGCAGGGCAAACCATGGCCTTCGCCACTCAAGGACATATAGGACTCTGATTTATTTATTTATTTTAGCTGCTTTTGAGTTTCAGGAAGAGAGAGAGAGAAGCCACTTCTCTTAAAGGTGCAGGGCGCAAAGCTGCCTGCTGCTTTGACTGTCCTGGGGCTACAGGGCAGAAGCTGGGGAGAAAAAGTCCCACAGTAAGAGGCTGGAGGCCGCAGACAGCTGCCTTGACTCTCAGCCAGAGGTTCTTAGATGTTATCAGAGCTACAAGCTGTTGTGAGATCAAGAAAGAAAAAGTGGGTTCACCTTAGGATTTGTATCTATTTCGAGGCATTTGTTTGAACACAGCTTTTGTACCAAGCGCTATCTCCAGCCCTTTTTCCATTTTATAGTATTGCTTATCGGGTCTTGATCACTTGCTAAATTGCCCAAGCTGGATTTGCCATTCTCCTGCCTCAGCCTCCCAGAGTGCTGGGATCACTGATTGGTGCACACTGTCACACTGTTTGCAGAGCGTTTTGTTTTGTTTTTTAACAGATGATTTGGTTTGGGTGTTTGTGTGAACTTGTTAATATGCAAGAACCTGAAGGGAGGCTGCTTCCCCCTCCTCCCGGCACTGGAACAGGGCAGAGCAGGAAAGTGCGGAGATGTTGATAGCTACCCCAGAAATTCAGTCACAGCCCGGGTCTGGGTGAGGGGCCTGGGAGCACAGGCGCCTGCCTTGTGCCCATTTCCTCAGGGGACAGTGTCCTGACGGGGTGAGCCAGCTGCTAGAAGCAGCACTCTGCTCGGAGCCCTGGCGGGCTGGAGTCCAGGAACCCGGAACCCCCGCTCAGCCTCCGGGGGTCCTGCACAGCAGGGCCCGGACCCGACCCGTCGGGGCGCGTCCTGGACGGCCCTGCTGAGGGATCGCGCGTCTCGCCTTCCTGCAGATGGTGTTTTTTGGCTACATGGTGTCCAGCATCCTCTTCGGGCTCTTGGCCGACAGATACGGTCGCTGGAAGGTAGGTTGGACGTAGGAGAGGGTTTCTTTGGCGTGTTCGTTTGTGGCCACCTCTGCTCCTGTCGCTCCTCTTCTAGGACACTCCCTGGTAACTCCAAGGTAGAAAACGCAGGCGTTCCCTCCCCTGACAGCCAGTCCTGAGTTCCAGGCGTGTCCGCTTCTTCCCTGGTCCCCGCCCTGCCCCGCCCTGTCTCACTGTGCCCTGGAGGGTGTGTGTGGTCCAGAGGGCAGAGTGTTTTCTCTGGGTTGCAGAATCAAAGGTTTCTGTGTTTTATTCCGGCTTATTCTGTACGATGGATTTATATTCTTATAATCAGAGATGAAAGAAGTACCTTGTTTCCTCCCAGTCCCCAGCACGGTGCTGTGCCTTCCTGAACCCACTCCGAGCGAAGGGAAGCGGGCTTTTGCTTTCTCACATACAAATGGTAGAGCGGACTCCCGGAGACGTTGGAGAGCGGCTGGACTGTGCCGAAGACTGCGAGCCCCGAGAGAAGTAGGCGTCTGCACCCCAATGGGGGCAGGTCCCCTGAGCAAGTTCTCTTTTGTTGCTTCAGATTTTGCTCCTGTCCTTCCTGTGGGGCGCCTACTTCTCCTTGCTGACTTCTTTCGCGCCCTCGTACATCTGGTTTGTCTTTCTGAGGACCATGGTGGGCTGCGGCGTGTCTGGCCATGCACAAGGGTAAAGCCTGCTCTGGGGCGTCCGGGGAGAAGACTGTGTCTGTCCACAGCTGTTGACGTAGATCGGCAGCCTGTAATAAACAGGTTTCACCGGTGCTGATCAGTTTCTTAAAAAGTGCCTTCATAATCCAGCGGGAGGGACTGGGGGTTTAGCTCAGTGGTTCCACTGCTTGTCTTGCAAGCACAAAGCTATGAGTTCAATCTCTGGTACCAGAAAAACACAAACAAAAAACATTATTTGGCATCAGGAGCCACTTGCTGTCAATATGACGCTTGACGCTGGAGCTTACAGGATGGTAGACAGCATGTGTCACTTTTTCCCCATCTTCTTCCAAAGGCTAATTATTTTTTAGAGCAGCACAGTTTTGTTCAACCAAATACTATCAAAGTGAATATCGAGAGTGTAGTTAGATCAGGAATTGCTGTTTAAAGCGCCATCGCCCTGCGACTTAAGACTTCCCGGCAAGAACTTGTAAACGAGCCTGAGACGGGCTGAAAGGAGCCTAATGGCTCTTGCCTGTGTTGTGCCTTGGCTAAGGAGGCTCCGGCCTCTTGGATACAGTTGCGAAAGAGGAGTTGCTAGATGTTCTGGCTTGAGGAAGCCTGAGGGAAATTAGGCAGACTCCTCATCCACTTCTCCCCAAGTACCCAGTTACATTTAAAGCCTATCAGGAGATGTCATCATGCCTAATGACTGCTTTAATGTGTTAGTAAAAGCATTGTTCTCCCCGGGGCATAAAGTAAGCGCGCTCTGAGCTTTGGGGGCCCTCAGAGAGTATAAGAGAAGTAGAATCTTTAAACATCTCCAAAAGAATGTTAACTCCAGGCTCATCCCAACAGTAGAGAAGAGCAATTAGAAAATGGATGGGATGTGATTCCTTCTATTCATGGAATTGATATGGGCTTAATTAGAAATCTGTTTTGACTTGCATTGGGAAAGTTATTTACTTTCTCTTGGGTATATTGTATTCAAAGTTTTCGGGTATTTTTTTTAAAAGGGAAAAGTTGGCCAGTGCTCCCCTTGGCAAAAGAGAGGCTGCTGGCTATCTCCTCAGTGGTAGTGGGTGTAGAATAAGCAATAGTTAGTTCTGATTGGTCTAAGTGCACATTCGCCGTAACAGTTACATTTTGACGCACAAAGGGCTTTCGGGTGCTTGAGTTCTTTATGCTTGGGCCCGAGAGATTGACTGTTTAAAGAAAATTCATCTGGCTTTATAGAAACAAAAATGGTGATTTTTTTCTCTCCTTCCTGTTTAGGCTCATTATAAAGACTGAATTTCTGCCCACAAAATTTCGAGGCTACATGCTCCCCTTGTCTCAGGTAAGGGGCATGAAGTCCACCCAGAGGCGCTTGGGTTTTCTGCTGGCTTTGGCTCGAGTTCTGCCTGTTCTTCAGCACCAGCCGAAAGCGATTGACTGGGCATCCAAGTGCAAGGCTTCCGAGCTCAGGATCGCTGTGGCCCCCCAATGGCGTCTGGAGTACTGGGTCACCCTGTCTGCCTCTCCTGGCAGCGCCCCTGCTCTGTCCCCTCCCGGGGAGCCCCTGTTCCAGGTCTCCTTGGGTCACCTAACTGATCTGGAGGCTGTAGCTTTCCATATGTGCTTGTTGCATCTGCGGGGATTAGTTCTGTGACGCAGACGACATCAGAGTTGAAGGCGCTTAAATCCCTTCGTAAGACAGGTCGTACCTCACGTGACCCGCACGCATCCTCTTATCCACGTTAACGTGTCTCTGGGAGATTTATACCTAATGATAGCTGTTCCACGGCACAGTTTAGGGAATGATGACAAAAAAGCCTCTATGTGATCAGCTCAGACAGTTTCTTCCCTGAATATTTTTGACATGTGAGTGGTAAAACCGTGGGTGCTGATCCAGACTCAGAGCGCCCATGGACCCTCCCTCCAGCGCCCCCTCAGCCGAAGATCAGGCACCGGTAACTCATCCCCGTGATCAGAGTGTCCCTCAACAAACTTTGTGATGCTTTTACCTCCAAACTGTGCCAAACTGAAAGAACATTTTGCCATTTTACCACTGAAACCCTAACCAGTGCCAGCTCTCCTTTGACCAGAGCTCGCCTGGTGGCTTTCTTTGTTGTATGTTCACAAAACTTAACCCTATCCCCATGTCACTCTCCATCACATTATTTCTTTACGGCCCTAATCATCTTCTGGAATATTATTTGGTGGTAGAATTCTTTGGTGAAATCACTCCTTAGTTGGCTCCCCAAAGAATTATTATTTTTGGCATGATACTGGGATTGAACCGTGGGCCTTGCAAGCACTGTACTACTTTGCCATACTCCTATTCCTTTTAAATTTTTTTTTTAATTTGACACAGGGTCCTACTAAATTGTCCAGGAACTTGCAATCCTCCCGCCTCAGGCAGCAGGGACTGCAGGTGTACACCACTCTACCTGGCTCAAAGAATCTTCCAGCATGTTCCCTTCCGCCCATCTTCACATGGGGAAGAATGCTTGAACTCATGGTGACAAGTGTTGTAGTTCCTAATCAATAGAATTTGGCTATAGTGAGATCCATGTGACTTGCTAATAAAAATGGTCACCAAAATAGATGTGGTGGTGCACACCTGTAATCCCAGTCCTCGGAAGGCTGAGGCAGGAGGATTACCCTGAGTTTTAAGGCCAGCCTGAATTACAGGGTGATACTCTCAAAATAAGAGGAGAAACCGGATGGCAGAGGAATAGCACAGGGCAGTGTGCCCGGTGTCCTCTGAGGATCAGTATGCGCTGCTTAAGGAAGACAGGTGACTGACGTCCCCGTGGCCCCGGAGTCGTTAAATTTCAGTGGGTTACTGACTCTTACTAAGGGTCTGGTTTGAAGAAGTCACGCTGGGTACATAACCTGCTCCGTGGCTGTCCGGGCCCCTCGCCCTTGCACCACGCTTCCGCTGGGCTCCAGAGAGGGGGAAACGTGGGCGTCTGGCGAGGCGGGCGGGCGTCTCCCGGCTGTCCCTTCCCAGGTTTTCTGGCTTGCCGGCTCTCTGCTCGTCATCGGCCTGGCCTCGGTGGTCGTCCCCACCATCGGGTGGCGCTGGCTCATCCGAGTCGCCTCCATCCCGGGCGTCGTCCTCGTCCTGGCCTTCAAGGTGCGGTGGCGCCGGTTCCCTCTGGTCTGGGCTCTGCTGCCGCCTTCGCTGATCCCGGGAGTCTGGGCCGTGGGTGGCGGGTGCCAACTACCCTCCGCACCGGTGGAGCCGTCCTCGAGCTCGGCAACCGCCGGCCGGGGGCTGTGCTCTGTCCCCGTCTTAGGAGCTCTCACCTGCAGGGTCGCCATCTCTTGGTTTTGGGCGGAGGTCGCTCCCGGTTCATAGACGGGGAACGCACCGGAAGTGCGTGGCCTGGGCTTCCGGTGGCCTGGGCCCCGGACCTTCCTTCCCTGGGCCCCGCTTCCTGCCTGACCCTGCCTGTAACCTGGCCTCTTCGTTACGCGGGAACTGAAGGCTTCGCACTTCGTTCACGCTTCGGTTTTAGCGCCGCGCCTCATCCTCTGAGGTCTCCCACCCCGGGACAGGCTTCGAAGCGGCTTTGAGGTCCGCAGATGTCCACTGCCTGCGGCCCTTAGTCCTCTCGGCTCGTTCCCGCCCCGGGTGGAAGAGGAAGGGCGGAGCTGGCCCTGGGCTCACCGGTGGTTTCTTTGTCACCCGTGCCCAGTTCATCCCCGAGTCGGCTCGGTTCAATGTCTCCACGGGGAACACGCAGGCCGCCCTGACCACCCTGCAGCGCATCGCCCGGATGAACCGCTCTGCGCTGCCGGACGGGCGGCTGGTGGAGCCGGTGCTGGTGAGTACGGACATTACCCTCCTCGACAAAGTGACGCTCGCCCGTGGAGCTGACGCGGGAGCCCTGGAGATGGGGTAATAGCACTGTTTTCTTTGTTGTTTTCCTTGTGGTTACTGGGGATCGAACTCAGGCTGTTGTGCTTGTAAGGTAGGAGGCGTGGTACTACTTGAGCTAAATCCCGGCCATAGCTCAGTTTTCTGAAACTAACCTTGTTCTATTTTGATATCAAGGGTATGAACCTCATGACATGGATTTTTCCCATCTCGGGAATAGTATGGCACAAATCAGCTTCCTGGTATGTTTGGTGAAAGCTGGTTATACCTATTCCGGCCTAATAACCTATGATGGGAGAGTCCCAGGCTGGCTGTGAGGGATCTGGAGGTTGGGTGTTGAGCAAGAGCAGCGTTTCCGTTTTTTTTGTTTTTTGTTTTTTTTGAGACAGGGTCTCGCTTTGCAGTTCAGGCTGGCCCTGAGCTCACTATGGAGCCCAGGCAAGCCTAGAACTCAGCAATCCTCCTGTCTCTGCCTCCTGAGTGCTGGGATCACAGGCTTGAGCTACCATGCCCAGCTTCTCTTTTTGTTTTTTAAATAAAACATTCTTTATTGTGCCAAAATGTACATGAAATTTACAGTCCTCCACATTTAGGAGTCACACAGTTGGGTGACACTAAGTGCATTCCGATTATTAGCCACTCTTGCCATCAGTCGCCGAGCTCTTTGTGGCATGGAACTGAAATTCTGGGCCCATTAATTTCCCATCTTCCTTACCTTGTGGCTGCTGTGCTCTGTTTTTCATGTTTATTTGTATGAAATTGTGTTTCCCAAGCACCCATGTAAGTAGATAAACCAGTTGTCATATGTGTCTGGCTTCTTTCACTCAGTGAAGGTCCCCGAGGTTCATCCGTGTCACAGCCTGTGTCTAGTGATCTGTCCTTCTGTGTTGGGGCTAGAAGTTGGGGCTCTGCCATTGAGCTACACAGCATGTTGTGGGTCATTTGGAATTTGAGACTCCTCCGTCCTCTACGTAATGACTTCTGTTGATACTCCGCAAGTGGGAGGTGAGGGGAAGTAAAAGGGATTGGTTTTTGGTACCAGTTTCTTGCAATGTATGAATTTTTAATGTATCACATACTAATAAGAAAAGGAAAAAAACCAGTGAAGTGAAAAAATATTTCAAAAATATTAGAACGAAGTGTGACTTAGTGCCATTGTTTGTCTGGCCTGTGTAACCTTGTCTTTGATTTTTGCAAAAGAAAAACAATGGCAGGCATGATGGCTCATAGCTGTAATCCCAGCACTTGGGAGGCTGAGGCAGGAGGATTGCCACAAATTCAAGGCTAGCCTGAATTACACTGCCTCAGAAAAGGAAAAGCCAGTCTGTTCTCAGCCATTCTTTACTGATTTGCTTTCAGTGTATTTCTTGTAGATCTGTAATTGATTTTTCCTTTATGGCTCCATCTGATGGTCTGTGTCTTTTAAAAATGAGTTTGATCCATTGTGGTTAGTCATGTATTCAAACTTCTGTCATTCTATATCTTTTCTCTTTTCCTATCTTCTGTTACAATGATTGACTTTGCTTTTTCCCCTCGTATTTCTTTTTATTGGCTTGGACTTTATGCATTTTATTTATTACAGAGGTGGTTCAAAGTGTTGAAAATGTAGATTTGCACAATCTAATGCTGTTTGGCACCTTTATTTGTCCTCTGGATAGTATAAAGGCCTTAAATATTATCTTGCAAAACATCACCTTCCAAGTTATTTTGGCTAGTGTCATAGTTTTACTTTGTTTACAAATTTCCCTAAGTATTCTTCACTTTAAGCCATCATGTTTCCATTTATTAACATTTTAGGTACTATGTTGATTTCTAAATACTGTTTTAATTGGTACTTATTTCTTTTTCTATTTGGTGGCTTTTTGTTTTTTTTGAGACAGGGTCTTGCTTTGTAGTTCAGGCTGGCCCTGAGCTCACCAGGCAAGCCTTGAATTCAGCAATCCTCCTACCTCTGCCTCCCGAGTGCTGGGATTACAGGCATGAGTCGCCACACTTGGCACTGTGGTGTGTGGTATTGATTGCTGGTGGGCGTGAGTCACCATGCCTGCTATTGTATGTGGTTACTGGGGGTCAAACCAGGGACCTTGTTCCAAACCACTGAGGTAAATCTCTGGCCCTAGGCTTTTTTTTTTTCCCCCCATTTGTTTTTGAGACAGACTCTCACTATGTAGTCTAAGCTGACTTCAAACTCAAGGTGATCCTCCTGTCTCAGCCTCTTGAGTGCTGGGATTACAGGTATGGGGCATCACCTAGACATTTATTTATTTATTTATTTTGAGACAGGGTGTCGCTTTGTAGTCCAGGCTGGCCCTGAGCTCACTATGTAGCCCAGGCAAGCCTCGAATTTAGCAATCCTCCTGTCTCTGCCTCCCGAGTGCTGGGATTACAGGCATGAGCCACCATGCCTGGCACTGTGGTATGCGGAATTGATTGCTGGTGGATGTGACTCCACACCCAGCATTGTATGTGGTTACCGGGGATCGAACTCAGGCCCTTGTGCTTGTGAGGCAGGCACCGGAACCACTGAGCTAAATCTCTGGCCCCATTTATGTATTCTTGATGATAGCCACTCTGACTGAGATGAAAGGACATCTCTAGTTCTGATTTGCATTTTTCCGTATACTTTAGCAAGCTGAACAACTTTTGAGAAATCTGTTGAGTCCATTTGCCCAGTTTTTGATTGAATTCTTTGCTTTGGGGGTATGAGGGAATCTTGTTGGACTGCATCAATTGTTAAGGCATAGCCTAGAGAGGGGTCCGTTTAGTCCACATAGTCTTTTGTGAGTGAGTTAATTCCCCAGTAGGGAGACTATCAGCAGCATCAGGGCAAAGCCGAGCTGCAGCTCCCAAGCTCCAGAGCTTCGTCTCTATTCCTTCAACAAAACAGCAGAATAGCGACATAGCAAACACAGCTCCTGAAGGTTCCAGGGTCTTATCTGTGCACTGGAACATAGGTAAAACCCCTGCCGCTCCACTGTGTCCAGACCACAGATGGGGGTGCGTATTTTAGTCCTTCTTAGATACCTGTGGCCTGTTTTGCAAATGCCCCTGAGCACAGAGTTCTGTTCTCAGATGCCCAGATTTTGAGTATAGGCAGAAGTAGTATCCCACTAGCAGTTAATTTTTAAAAATTTCTTTGTATGTTCTAGATATTAGCCCTCTATCAGAAGCATAGCCAGCAAGTTGAGCATGGTGGCTCATCCCTGTAATTCCATCCCTCAGGAGGCCGGGAGGCTCTCTGCAAGGCCACCTGGGCTAACAAGCGAGACCCTGTCTTAAAGTCAGATGGGTGTAGGTGCTCAGGGTGTATTTGGTGTCTTCTGTTCTATTTCATTGGTTTACATTTTTGTTTTATCCCAATTTCATGCAGTTTTTGTTACTCGGGCTTTACTGTATAACATGAGATGTGGTTTGTGATTTTTCTCCAGTGTTTGTCTTTTTGCTCATGGTTGTTTTGTCTGATCTGGGTCTTTTCTGGCTCCACATGAAACTCAGAAATTTGAAATGTTATTCTAATTCTGTGAAAATATTTATCTTAATAATGATTGATCACTTTTTTTTTTGAGACAGGGTCTCATTTTATAGTTCAGGAAGACCCTGAGCTCACTATGTAGCCCGGGCAAGCCTCAAACTCAGCAGTCCTCCTGCCTCTGCCTCCCAAGTGCTGGGATTACAGGAATGAGCCACCATGCCCAGCTGAATCCTTCTGTTTTATAAGCCTTGCATTTTATGGCTTCTCTCTCCCTCCACTTCCTGTGCACCAATGGTGAGGAGTAGGAAGGGTTAATTGTTGTAAAGTCCAGTGAGTGCCTTGGCCAGTGACAAAATGCCAAAGACCGCGTGGTGGAGATGAATGTGTTGAGAAGTTATGCAGCGTGTTGGCTCAGGTATGCCAGGGAAATGGAGATTTTATCTTATACTGTTATATTACCTTATATATATTCTTGTTTTTGCTTTCTTTTTGTTGTTGTTTGTTTGTTTTGTGACAGCATCTCCATACGTAGTTATGGCTAGGCTTGAATTTCTGGCAGTTCTCCTGCCTTAGCCCCCCAAGTGCTGGGATTATAGGTATATGTCATCATGCCCAGCCTTTTCTTTTTCCTTTGATAACACACGGGTGAGCTCAGTGTCTTCGCACTGAACTACTTACTTTCTTTCTTTCTTTCTTTTTTTTTTTTTGAGACAGGGTCTCGCTTTATAGTTCAGGCTGGCCCTGAGCTCACTATGTAGACCAGGCAAGCTGCCGCAAACTCAGCAATCCTCCTGTCTCTGCCTCCCGAGTGCTGGGATTACAGGCGTGAGCCACCACGCCCGGCATTGTGGTGTGTGGTATTGACTGCTGGTGGGCATGAGTCTCCACGCCAGCATTGTATGTGGTTACCGGGATCGAACTCAGGACCTTGCGCTTGCAACGCAGGCGCTGGAACCACTGAGCTAAATCTCCGGCCCCAGCTACTTATTTTCTTAAAGAGCATCCTGCTGAGCTGCTCAGGCTGTGTTCAAACTTGCCATCCTCCTGCCTCAGCTTCCCAGGGTTCTCAGATTACAGGCATGTGCCACCACCTGGCTTACTGTTGTTTACTATGATCTGAAGCATTTCAGAAATACCTGGCTATCTCTGAGCTAAGTGTATTGTCTTTCTCACTTCTGTTACTTCAGGAAAAAAGGGGAAGATTTGCAGACCTCCTGGATGCCAAATACTTACGGACAACGTTACAGATCTGGGTTATATGGTAAGAGCATAATTATTTCAGGACCAATTTGAAATAAAATAATGCTCCGTTCATGAATGCTTCTGTTTGCAAACAATTTGGTTTGCAAACAAAAATAGTCAGCAGAGTTTTGCTTCTGTCCACAAACTCAGCATCTGGTGATGAACATGACCACAGCCACCTTCTCACACAAACATAAATGCAGCCATCTTCCCCCAAATTGTAAAACAGTTTGTAAACCGAGGCACCACTGCATACAGGTTTTACAGGACAGTGACCTAAATACATTAGTGACTCCTTACTTCTGGTTTTGCTTCTCATGGCTTGTTACCCCTAGTCCACCGTGGTCTGAAAATATTATTAGTCTTGACTCATTGACCTCATATAACTTGTGTTGTGATTTCCTCTTATCATTTGCTATTAATCTACTATGCCTCATTTATGTATCAAACATCATCAGCATGAACAGGAAAAACCTTCCCATACGGTAGAGTCGTGGAGGTGAACTTAGGGTACATACGCCAAAGTGGGCTGTTTATATCTCTCAGAAGTTTGCCATCACTGAGGTAGGGCTTGGTGTTCTGCAGTTTCAGGCATCCTCAGGGGTGCAGGAGTCTGGGAGCGTTTTCCCTGTGTGTGAAGGTCCACTCTCATTACTGCTGGGGAAAAACACAGAACAGATTCCAAACATTTCCTCCAGCAACGTTTTATCTTCTTTGTACTAACACCATTCCATCACCAGCAGCAGAAGTGAGTAAAGTTTTAAGAAGGCAAATCCAGGTTGTCTGCAACCAGTACCTCAGCATTTTTTGAAAGCCAGCAAATGTGCAGCTTCTGCCCTTTTGCAGTTTAGGTTTTTTTCCTTCACCCCATGGCATAAACCAGTCCTCTGAGGTCCCTATTGACAAACTCAGTGGGCAGTTTCTTGTGGTCTTCACTACTTCCTGTCGCTCCATCCTTAACCTTGAGTAAGCAAACACTTCCTAAACAAGACCAAAAGAATGCTTAGTGGGGGCTCAGTGGTGCCGGCGCCTGCCTAGCAAGCACAAGATCCCTGGTCTGATCACGGGAACCACATACCCCAGTACTCACACCCACCAGCAATCAGTACCACACACCACAGTGCTGGGTGTGGTGGCTCATGCCTGTCATCCCAGCACTTGAGAGGCAGAGGCAGGAGGGTTGCTGAGCTCCAGGCTTGCCTGAGCTACATAGTGAGCTCAGGACCAGCCTGAACTACAAAGTGAGACCGTCTCAAAAACAAAACAAAACTAGGCAACAGTCTTGAATAAGCACATCACCACAAATGTACATTAGATAAAATGTCACCATATGCTCAACTAAAGACACCAGGGACGTGCAGAGTAAAACCACTAGGACAGCAGCCCTCCCGGGTGGCTGCCAAGGAAAGGCCTGGCTCTACCCGGTGCTGGGCGGGATGGAGCTGGAGCTCCGCGCAGTGGGCCGCAGTACACAGGGCTCTCTGGCTTTGGGAGGTGACTGCATTGCTAGTGTCCTCGGTACCAGCAGTACTTCTGCGAAGTGCGCACTGTACAGTGATGCATACGTGCTTCCTGATGGCACTGGCACTGCAGATGGTACCAGAGCCGGGCTTTCTGTGCCCTCTGCTCGAAACACCCTCCTTTTCTCTCTACTGCCTGTTTCTCCTTCCTTCTTTGGGGTGCTCGGAGCTCTGCTGTGATTTCTCTCACCTCTAGGCTGGGAATCTCTTTCGCCTACTATGGGGTCATCCTGGCGAGCGCCGAGCTGCTGGAGCGTGACCTGGTGTGCGGGGCGAAGTTGGAGTCACAGGTGGACGTGCCCAGGGAGGGCTCAGAGGGGACACAGAGTCCCTGCTACTGCCACCTGTTTGCCCCCTCTGACTACCGGACTATGATCATCAGCACCATTGGGGAGATTGCCCGTACGTGTCGGGGAATTTCTGGGGCGTTGGGGGGCATGTGTCGTGAGTCTCAGGAGGTAGAGGTTGGGACAAGACTCCTGCATAAATGATGCTGGTCTTGGGTTTGGATTAGTGTAGGGAAGAGGGCTGTGGAGGGTCAGAGCTTTGGATCACTGTATTTCATCAGTTCCAAGTTACACACATTTTAACCACTCTGAAATGCGAGTGACTTGTTCAATAAGTCTCTCTCCTTCCCTCTCCCTTTCATTTTTCCTTCCTTCCCTCCCTCCTTTTCTTCCATCTGTGCCTCCATAAGTTGCCCAGACTGGACTCAAACTTTCTATCCTGCCTGACCTCCCCGTGCAGGGATACAGGCACTTGGATTTCAATTCACAGCATTAATTCTGCTTTAGCTGACATAAAATGATGGTACTTAAAAGTCAGTTACATCTGAATTCAGTGAGCAGCAGTACAAATGCTTTGATGTACAGGTCCAGCAACCTGGCCACTTACCAATTCCATGATGCAGTGAGCGCCCTGCATTTAACACGCCCGTTGTGCACACCAGTGTTTGGCATTGCTGGGCCCACATGGGGACCGGTGGAAGGGCTGTGAGTGTCCTGCTACCGTGCTGGGTTGTGGATGGACCGCTGGAGCAGTGTGGTGGAGGCCCAAGTGTCGAGGATGAGTCCCTGGTAAATGCTGTTTGCTTCCTAGTGAACCCTTTTAACATCCTGGGCATCAATTTCCTGGGAAGACGGCTGAGCCTTTCCATCACCATGGGATGCACGGCTTTATTTTTCCTTCTCCTCAATATCTGTACTTCCAGGTATTTCTTCCTGTGGTTGTTTGAGAACATTCTGTGCAGTGCTTTGTGTTTTGTTGGGGGGGGTACGAGGGCTCAAACTTGGGACCTTGCACTTGTGAGGCAGGTGCCAGAACCACTGAGCTAAATCCCTGGCCCTCATGCAGCTGTTTTCAAATAGGGCTTCCAGACCCCAGGTATTGAGCCTTCGGAGGAGCAGGTAAGAGGCTGCCTGTCCGACTGGAAGCCTCATGCCTGGTATCTGCAGGCCCATTTCCTCCTCCCACGGCCCTGCCCCTTCAGCTACTGTGTGATATGGGCCGGGTGTTAGAGGACTCACTGTACCCACCGAACTATTTAGGAACCTGAAGAACAATCCTAATTACCAAATTACCTGGATGAATACCCCGATAATTCAGATATGTATCTGGGATGTGGAAATCATTTCACTTGTAATTTGTGATTCTAGAATGCTCACCCTCAGAGTCAACAGCTTCAGACCAAAGACATTAAAATTTGCAAACTGGGTGTGGTGGTGCAGACCTGTCATCCAGCAGTTTGGGAGGCGGAGGCAGGAAGATTCCAAGTTTGAGTCCAGTCTGGGGCATTTAAGAAGAACTTATCTCAAAGCATTAAAGCTGGGGATGTAGCTCAGTTGTAAAGGCCCTGGGTTCATTCCCCAGTCCCCCCCTAAAAAAGTTGTCTGTGTTGATGTTGAGCACGAACAGCAGACTTTCCCCCTTGTTATTCCCTGAACACCGGCTAACTATTGACATAGCATCTTTGGATTGGGTATCATGAATCATCTAAAGATGCTGTGTAAACATGACACCATTTTATAGAAAGGCCCTGAGCCTCCTGGGCTTTGGGCCCCCAGGTGGAGTCCTAGAAACAATGACTGGTGGATCCAGAGCCCACCGCAAGCTGTCTGCGTTGGTGCTCAGGGCCTCAGTCCTCTGGGGATGGCTTGGGGATCCCATAGGTCCCCGAGAAGGAGCCTGCCTGCCACAGTAACTTCCTTCTGCTCCCGTCCTCCAGCGCCGGCCTCACTGGCTTGCTCTTCATGCTGAGAGCGCTGGTGGCTGCAAACTTCAACACCATCTACATTTACACGGCAGAGGTGAGTGTCGGGAGAGTGGGGAGCACAGGCTGTACCAGGTGAGCTGCTGGAGGGGCTTTGAACCATTCTGATGGCCCCTTCCAGCAGCCACTTGAGGGACATTATGAAGGCTGTCTGGGGTGGATTTCCCCTCCCATTTAGTCTGTGGCAAGGGAGGCTTCGTGGCTGTGGATGCAGGTCCTGCCCTGCATGGAGCACCGTGAGAGTTCTTTTCGCTTCTTGAAACCAGAAGGTGCCATTTTCTCCTCCTCCTCTTCTTCCTCGACTCCGCCTTTTGTGGTACTGAGGACTGAAGGCAGGAACTTCACATGGAGCTATATAATTCCAGCCTATTATTTGGAGATAAAATCTTGTTAAATTTCTCAGGATGGGCTTAAACTTGTGCTTTCCCTGCCTCAGCCGCCCAGACTATTAGGATTACAGGGATATGCCACCATGCCCAACTCACCTTTATTCTTTTGGAAGATCATTTTTCTCTATCTCTGCTATTTGCTGTATATAGTTTGAATTTCAATATAATTGTTATTTATTCTAATTATAATTCAGTTGAATGTAGTTAGTTGAATAACAAGTCTACTCTCTGAAATATACTGCCTGAGGTAGCTGGAGGATGTCTTCATAAACTTCTACTCTAAAAAGCTACTATTCCCAGAAATCAAACATATTTGATAGAAATCGGGGCAGGATTTGAAGTGGTCTTGTCACTTCACTCACTGGGCTGGAGAGAATGGTGCTAGGTGTTCTGCTTTATATTCATTCTCCTCGCAGTTGTCCCCACAAAAGACCTGGCCTGTCAAACCCAGGCCACAGAGAAAAGTGCTCTTCTTTCCCAGTACGGAATTAGGGCATTAGAAGATACCTGAACTACATGTCACACTTCACTGCATTCCATCAACATCTACTATTATTTTGAATTTGAGCCATGACGTCTATGTATCATAGTATGTTTCTAGATGTGTAATATTGTTAAGCATATTTTGAAATATACTCATGTTGATGGCCACTTCTAAGTATTTTTAATACCTACTATTAAAACCAAAAGATGTCAACCTAAAATGATAGTCTATACATTGGGTTCCAAATGTCTCAAACTGAACACAAGATGGTTGATACAACAGCAAAGGAAAGAACAGCTTCATGGAACTGAATCCGTGATTTTTAGTCATATGAAGTTAGCAGCCTTGTTTTTCAGAAAAAAGGCAGCCAGCTGCAGTGGCACATGCCTATAATCACAGCTCCTTGGGGGGCTGAGGCAGGAGGAATGTAATCTTAGAGGTTAGTCTGGGCACCTTAGAGTCTGTCTCAGAACAGAATTGAAGAGGGCTGGGACACAGCTCAGTGGCACAGCACTTGTAAAACATGTTCAGTGCCTTGGATGAAATCTCAGCAACACAAACACAGCCCCCATAGATACTGAGCACTCAAGACTTTCTCCTACAAATATGGATGCAGAAAAGTATTTTGCTCTCATCTCTGATAGCAGCCAACACAATGCGCCTCACAGGCAGGCTACAAACTGTGCTTTGGTGAATGAATAAAAATGTGACTATCACCATTGTGTACACTTTTTAAAAGTTTCAAAAATTTCAGACACTATTTTCTATACAAGATATTGTCCCTATAATTTTACTTTTTTTTTTTTTTTTTCCTTTTTGAGACAGGGTCTCGCTTTGTAGTTCAAGCTGGCTCTGAGCTCACTATGTAGTCCAGGCAAGCCTTGAACTCAGGAATCCTCCTGTCTCTGCCTCCCGAGTGCTGGGATTACAGGCGTGAGCCACCACGCCCGGCCCTATAATTTTACTTTTAATAAATGCTTACTGTCTTGTTTAAAGTTCTGCCAATTCCTGTAAGAATTCAGTCAGGTGTGATAACATGCACACCTGTAATCCCAGTGCTTGGGAGGCTGAAATACAAGGATCAAAGCCAGCGTGAGCTATCTAGCAAAAGCCTATGTTTTTTTTTTTTTTTTGAGGCAGGGTCTCGCTTTGTAGTTCAGGCTGGCCCTGAGCTCACTATGGTGCCCAGGCAAGCCGCCGTGAACTCAGCAATCCTCCTGTCTCTGCCTCCCGAGTGCTGGGATTACAGGCGTGAGCCACCACGACCGGCATTGTGGTATGCGGTGTTGATTGTTGATGGGTGTGTCTTCACGCCCAGCATTATATGTGGTTACCAGGGATCAAACTCTGGTCCTTCCAATTGCGAGACAGGCGCCGGAACCACTGAGCTAACCCTCCGGCCCGCAAAAGCCTATCTTAAAAAAGCAAGCAAGCAAGCAAGCAGAGACAGCAATGTACAGATTAATGGTTTTACTGTGAATGTAAACAAGAGTGTCAAAAGAGTAGACTGTCCAAAAGATTCTGCAACAGTCCAGGCTGTTGCATTTGATGAGAGTATGTTAAGTGTGGCAGGTGCCTGGCCCTCCTGTCAGCTCTTCTTGCTGTAGCTGTATTAAGAATTTCATTGGGGGCCAGAGGGTTAGCTCAGTGGTTCCGGTGCCTGCTTCACAAGCGCAAGGTCCTGAGTTCGATCCCCGGAAACCACATACAATGCTCAGCATGGTGACTCACGCCCACCAGCAATCAATAACTCATACCACAGTGCCAGGCGTGGTGGCTCACGCCTGTGATCCCAGCACTCGGGAGGCAGAGACAGGAGGATTGCTGAGTTCGAGGCTTGCCTGGGCTCCATAGCGAGCTCAGGGCCAGCCTGAACTACAAAGCGAGACCCTGTCTCAAAAAAAAAAAAAAAAAATTTTATTGGATCATTATTTCTAGTGAACTATTCTTTCCACATGGGAGAATCATTTTTATACATTTATACCTCTAAGATGGATATCTGCCAATTCCAGTTTATCTGTTTAAAATTTACAATGTTCACTTAAACACATTTGGCAAGATGGTCACTTAAAGGATACTTTCTGAAGTGTTTATTTTTGGCTGATATTTGTTATAAAAACTCAAAACTGGCTGGGCGTGGTGGCTCACGCCTGTAATCCCAGCACTCGGGAGGCACAGACAGGAGGATTGCTGAGTTCGAGGCTTGCCTGGGCTACATAGTGAGCTCAGAGCCAGCCTGAACTACAAAAGCGAGACCCTTTCTCAAAACAAAACAAAACAAACCTCAAAGCTGGGTACTCCAGAGGAAATTGGGGTCTTTGGTGATCTGAGGTCCATTTGATTCTCCCAACTGCCAAACTCTGGCTTGGCAAGGGAGGACAGGGCAGGGGCAGTGAGTGACTGGTTTTGTCCTCTCCCAGGTCTACCCAACCACAGTGCGCGCCCTGGGCATGGGGACCAGTGGCTCCTTATGCCGCATAGGGGCCATGATGGCGCCATTCATTTCCCAGGTAGGTGGGGAGTCTGCAGGGGTGGGAGGGTGGTGGGGAGAACAGGGCCTAGCCCCGAGAGTGTAAAGGTCCACCCCAGGGTTCCTCCTCACTTTTGAGTTTTCCAAAGGCACTGCTGCCCCACTCCGTGTGTTCAGAGGTTGCTGTGGTTCCCCAGGTTTCCAGGCAGTCGATGGTGTGGGATGGTCAGCACTTGGGCTTGATTCAGCTGGGTATTACTGGAGGAGCACACAGCTGAGGCAGGCAAATGACTAGGCTAAACTGTGAATTAGATCGGTGTGTTGGGCCAGTTGTTTAAAATCACAATAGAAAAGGAGGCTGAAGTGCAGGGAGGGGGTGGGGCAAGACCCAGGGCAACAGGACAATGCAGGAAACAGGCACATAGGGTGAACTGTGAGGCTTGCTTCTGGTAAGGTTCTTCTTCCTGGTTGCAAATGGCTGCTTTTCCACACAAGTTTTATATTTGGAAAGTGGAGGAAAGAGCTCTCCTGGGGCTGGTTTCCCTTGATTACCTCACCTGTGAATACGGTACTCTTGCACTAAGGATCAGGATTTCAGCACATGAATTTTGCAGGAACACAGCCTGTGATGCCCGGTGTCCCTTGCATCAGTGATGTGTGGTGCTGGCTCCTCCTGTGGATGGCTGAGTGTTGCTAGCATATACCTGTCACCCAGGGTTGTGGTGATTATGGGGGGGTGAAGCCCAGCTCCGATGTGCCCAGATTCAAATAAGTCTACCATGTAGAAAGAGGATCAGAGAGCATCCAGAGTCCTTGAAAAGCTTCTCAGTGATGTCAATGGAGAGCTCTCTTCATAAGATCCAGTGACTCTTATAAACATCCAACTTGGTGACTTTTTCAGTGGTGACATGGCAGATGTCCTGGTCTCCTCCCCTCACCCTTATTAACCTGCCTAATAGAACCAGCTTTTAGAATGGCTCCTCAGCGTTCTCTGAAATCTGTTCTTGAGCTGCTCTGTCCTGTAACTGAAAGCACTCAGCCCGAGTGTTCGTTAGGATGCAGAAGGAAACAGGGTAGACAAACAGGATCTTTGTTAGGAAAGAAAAGGAAGCCTTCACTCAAGATCCTCTGTTGCTGACTTATGCAGGTAATTTATTTCTTGAGTATCTTCTAATTTTCGAGAACTTCTCAGATGCCTCCAGACTTAATTAGCTGTACTGTGTATTTAATAAAATAGAATTTAGCTCAGTGGTTCTGGCATCTGCCTGACAAGTGCAAGGTCCCTAGTTTGATCCCTGGTACCACATACTACAATGCCATAGTACGGGCATGGTGGTTCATCTCTGTAATCCCAGCACTCAAGCAGCACAAGCAGCAGGACTGCTGTAAGTTTGAGGCCTGCCTGGGCTACTACTAAATTCAGGGCTAGCCTGAACTTCAAAGCGAGACCCTGTCTCAAAAAAAAAAAAAAAAAAAAAAAAGAATTATTCTAGGGGCTATGGATGAAGTGCAAGACCACACCGGTCTAGGGTACACAACGCCCACACTCAATCCACACTACTGCCCCCTCAAAATCCCCAAAATTAACTTCAAATTCAGTATGTAGTTTGCACTTTAAAAGATCATCCTTCTTGAATTAGTAGGCACTGTCCTTGTATTAGTCTGTTTTTCCTTACTGCACCAAAATAACCAGGGTATTAGTCTGTTTTTCATTGCTACACCAAAATAACCAGGCCTGGGTACTATGTAAAGAAAAGGTTTATTTTGCTCACATTTTAGAGGTTGAAAGTCTAAGATTAGGTGTTCCCATGACATCCAGGTGGGAGCTAGAGGCAGAAATCTTGTTGTCAGACAGGAAACTTCTGTGTCTTCTGAGGTAACGTCAGGATTTGCCATGGGCCCCACCTTTCACTGTTACCATGCTAGGGCCAAGCTGTGAGTACATGAGCTCTTGGGGACAAGCTCACACCTAAGCAGTCCCTATCCTATTGATTTGTGGCAGTAAATAAGTCAGACAGGATCTCGGTGGTCTGTACTGCCTTGTGCAAACTGATGGTTGAATTTTCAGAAAATTTGCAAGCTACTTAATGTCACATTGCAGTTTGAAATTAGCCACAGTAATAGCACTAATATCCTGGGAATTGGTATATTCCAAATGCCAGGCTTTGGGGTTTGGGAGCCCTGATGTTGGACACTTGTCTGCATAGCAATATAGGGTCCTGCCCTCAAGACACTTACTTTGAAGTTGAGTACTTTGTAAATATGCAAAGAATTTAAGATCGTTTTGGGGTTTTGATTAATGTTTTGAAAGTAAGGTATTCATGAGTAGGAGGGGTGACAGGTGATTTGGGCAAGTCCCCTTTAAGGTCACCTTGGAGTTGAGATCTAAGTTGTCAGTGGTCTAGAGGGCCTGACACTGGCAAGTTCCAGGGGCAGGAAACTCCATGGTGACCAAAAAGAGGGACATGGAGGGACAGACTATGCCTCAGGAGGTGCAGTGAGGGCTCTGAATTTTATCAGGAACAGTGGCAATAGGTTAAGGGTTATAAGCAATAATGTAAGTGACACGATTAATGTTCCATTTTAAACAGATCAACCTTGTTTCTGTAGAAGCACTGATTTACAGGGAAGCAAAGGCAAAACACCCTCCTAAAAACTCAAAGCAAGTTCTGAACCTAGAGAATATTTTTTCTCATAGCATAAAAGATGGTACATCTGCATAAAATTTTACTAAGCCATGATTTTGTTGTTCTATAAGTACCTAGCCTTTTTGTGAAGTATGGAAACCATTGAGTCCATAAGTGGGTATCGTAGAGCCTCCCAAGTTAATCTGAATCAAAACTGTGCATTCAAAATGTCCATAAAGGACGTTGCCTAAATAATGAATTTAAAGAATGGATCTTGTCAGAGATAAAGCCAGGTACTCATTAAATTGGTGAGTTTTAATTGGTAATGAGTAATAATAACATAGTAATAAGTGCAATGGGATAGAAGCCACTGTGAAACAAACATCACTTGCACTGGCACAGATGTAAACAGCTCTGTGAAAGGGACCCTGTGGGTGGGCAGGGACCGGAGTCAGCCAAAGAAATCAGCAACCTCGGCAAAGCAGTGTTGGTCTCCACAAGTCATCTGGGCTCACTTACCGCTGCTGTGGGAGTCAGGGCCTCCGGCCCCAGAGGCTGAGCCATGGGGCCCTATTCGCGGGTATTAGCTGGGAGCAGGTGCTTCGGGGCAGGGTTTTATCGGGTGGATCTCTGTGGGGAGCTGTTGGTTGTCCGCAGCATGTAGCCGTGAGCTGTTAGAAACTGTGCTTTTGTTCAAATCTCTAGCCCAAGAGATTTGGGATCCAGGGGGATCTGTTGTTGGACACTTTACCACATAGCACTATAGGGTCCTGCCCTCAAGAAACTTACTTTGAGGGCCGGAGGGTTAGCTCAGTGGTTCCGGCGTCTACCTTCCAAGCGCAAGGACCTGAGTTCGATCCCCGGTAACCACATATAATGCTGGGCGTGGAGACATGCCCACCAACAATCAACACCGCATACCACAATGCCGGACGTGGTGGCTCACGCCTGTAATCCCAGCACTCGGGAGGCAGAGACAGGAGGATTGCTGAGTTCACGGCGGCTTGCCTGGGCACCACAGTGAGCTCAGGGCCAGCCTGAACTACAACGCGAGACCCTGTCTCAAAAAGAAAAAAAAAAAAAAAAAGAAAAAAAAAAAGAAACTTACTTTGAAGTTGGGTACTTTGTAAATAGGCAAAGAATTGAAAATAGTTTGATTGTGACTAGTGCCTTGGAAATTATTCATGAGTAGGAGGGATGACACCTCTGTGGTGATATCAGAGTTGATCTAAAGTATGAAGTTGCTTGGTAGGAAACTGGGCTCAGAGGAGCCTCCTTAGAGTCCAGTCAATAATCCTCCCATTTTCCTGTTGCTCTTTATTCTTGGTTATACTCTCCCAGTTTCTGTACAGGAACTTTTAAGTTCATTGACATTGATACTAACATTTCCTCTATAAAATATTTCTGACTGGAACTGTAAGAATACACATATTCCTCTATTTTCCTGTGACCTGTTTTTTATTTTGAAGGGTGGGGGTGGAGGAAGTATAAAGCCTCTGCATATGATACACACAGAGCGGTGTCTATATTGTAAGTATCCATTAGTCTAAGTACACTCAAGAGAGCCTGAGACACCCTCAAGCCACCATGTTTAACGAGGCATGAGGCCTACTGCAAGAAACATGCTTTCCTCCAATACCAAACTGCTTGTCTACTCTTAGGCGTTAACGTCTGCTTGCTTGTGCAGCATTCTCATCATCACAGTACTTGGTCTGTTCCAAGGTAACTGTTTTTGTTCACTGGCTTGTTTCTATTGTGACGTTCATTACTCTAACGACCTTTATCACAATATTGAAATAGCTGTTTATAAGTACATGTGGCTTTGTTCTTAGTTACATGTTGGAACCATTTAGTTCTATTTTCTCATCTGTGTTGGCCCAAATCCTACTAAGATCTTGGGTTTTTTTTTTAGACAGGATCTCACGTTGTAGTTCAGGCTGGCCCCAAGTTCAGTGTAGCCCAGGCAAGCCTCAAACTCAGCAATCCTCCTGCCTCTGCCTCCCCGAGTGCTGGGATTACAGGCGTGAGCCACCACGCCTGGCACTGTGGTGTGTGGTATTGATGGCTGGTGGGCATGAGTTACCACACCCAGCACTGTATGTATTTACCGGGGATTGAACTCAAGACCTTGTGCTTGCGAGGCAGGCGCCCGAACCACTGAGCTAAATCTCCAGCCCTAAGATTTTAATTGTTAATAGATTAAGTACATTGATTCATTTAGTAAGATTAACTTTTCTTACAGTGCTGTTTTCCTAAGCACAAGATTTATTTCATTTGTTCAATTTTCCTTCTGTGCCTCTTGCTGGGATTACTGTTTTCTTCAAGGATCTTTAAGATCGTTCCTAAGCATTTTATAACTTCGGCTGTTACTTTCCATTACAACTTGTATTTTAACATTCTTTTCTTGCCTATTAAGTTTTTCTTTTCATAGCTTTCTGCCAATACAGACTTTAACATGCCATTTGCTGCAAAGCATAAAATGTCTGCCTAATCTTTAAATTCAGTTTTAATTTCTTAAAGGCACTTCTGGATCCAACACATAAAATAACTCTATAAAAACTAGTCAAAGTTTGGGGATTTAGCTCAGTGATTCTGGTGTCTGCCTGACAAGCACAAATTCCCAAGTTCAATCTCCAGTGCCACCTATCACAATGCAGGGTATGACTGCTCACCCCTGTAATCCTCACAGGATTGCTGTGAGTTCGAGGCCAGTCTGAACTACAAAATGAGACCCTGTCTCAAAAAAAAAATTGTCAAGGTTAAGTATCTACCTATCCCCTTTTGTAATCATTTAGGTTTATAATTGATATTTTTGCCTCTGAATAGTAAACAGAACATCCCCAGTCCCATAATTATACTTGATAAACTTCTAAAGTACACATCAGTATGTCTGGCGAACTTACTAAAAATACCCAATGTATACTTAATTTTTTTTTTTTTGGTATCGAAGATTGACCTTGAAATCTTGCACTTACAAGGCAGGCAGTGCCAGAGCTAACATCCCACCCCCTTAATGCTTTCAGTTAGCTGCAAAGTATTAAGTTTTCTAAGAGGAAATTACTTTCTCTTTCCAATCTCAGTAAAAGCTCATTTATATTTATATTAATACAGCTTCATTCCCAGCCTTTTTTTTTTTTTTTTTTTTACTTCCTCAGTTGAGAGTCTTAAGGGGCCTAGACTGCCTATTGACTTTTTTTTTTTTCTTTGAGACAGGGTCTTGCTCTGTAGTTCAGGCTGGCTCTGAGCTCACTATGTAGCCCAGGCAAGCCTTGAACTCCGCAATCCTCCTACCTCTGCCTCCTGAGTGCTGGGATTATAGGCATGAGTCACCACATCCAGCATTGTTGTATGTGGCTACTGGAGATCGAATGAGGGACCTTGCTAGGCAGGTGCCAGAACCACTGAGCTAAATCTGCGGCACCAACCTATGAACTTTAATAGCCCACTTACTTAACTCCTCTGTCTCTCCTTGGAGGCTCCCAGTTTGTGACTGTACCCTCTGCACTCCCACTGCCCCTTTCAATGAGGAATGCTGCCCACTGTGTTTGACTGTAGACTTAGCCACGAAGATGCTTTTCAGCCAAACTCCTAACAACCAAACCCTCATTCACCTGGGCACTTTTTCTTCCACTGTAAACACTAGCTCCAACAACAAGGTGCCTTCCTGGACTGCTGCTGGGGATAGCACTCAGTTCTGGTCTGTGTAGTCTCATCCCATCAATTCACTCTCCTGCACACATATATCTCACCCTGTGTATATAACCCTCTCTTCTCTTCACACGAAGACTGAAGTCCTCAATGTGGTTTATCGGGCTCTGCCAGTGAGAGCTCTACTGCTCTAATGAAGTCCTACAGGCCATGTGGCTTAGACAATTATTTTTCTGGAGCCTGGCAGTCTAAGATCAGGGTTGGGCTCCCGTGGAGCTAGCTTCCCTTCCTGGCTTGTTGGGATCGGCAGCTTGGTGAGAGCAAACTCTGGTAACTCCTCCTCTACCACAGGTACCAATCTTATCATGGTGGGCTAATCATGACTTCACCTAACTCGAATTCCTGTATTTCCAGAGGTCTGATGAAACACCCTCATAGGAATCTGGGTGGGGCATTCAGTAGTAGGCACCTTGATGGCCAAGATCTATGCAGTTTGCTAACTTGTATATTCCTGGCTCCTGGCTCCTACACTGAGGTGGATGAATAGTGAACATTTTGAAGATGTTTCTATTTTTTTATATAGAATCCAATTTTTTTACATTAGTTTGGACCAAGTAGTTACTGAAATATTGATGAGCTTGGGTCTTTGGGATAATTACATTTACAAAGCCTGGAAACTTGGCAAGGTCAGAGGTCTGGGAGCAGGGAAGGCAGAGCCCTTAGCAAGTACCCCAGTGAAGACTCCCACTTGTACTTTTTGGTAGCAAACCACCATATTCAACTTGCCAGTATTTTATATATAATTTCAAAATCAGTACTTTGTTAGGTTCTAGAATTGTTTTCACCCTTATTTCATTGAAAAGACATAGGTTTCTTTTACTAGATTCTGTTCCTTGGACAGAGGGAGAGGGGATGGAATAGAGGAGAAAGAGTCTACTTTCATGGTTGAGGACATACTACATATTTCTTTGGCCATTCTCATGAGATCTTTGTTTTTTTCCCTCAGTTTTTAAAAATTGGTTATTCTGTTCAAATTTATTACCAAAGATATGTGGGAAGCATTCTTTAATCTCTTCATATCCTGTTAGTAGCTACTTATTTGGTTTTCTTGAGATGGCGTATCACTTAACACTTGACAGACCTTGAACTTGCTGTGCTACCTTGGCCTGAGTTCCTTTTGCTGTTTAGGAGTGTGACATACATACATATATATATATATATATATATATTTTTTTTTTTTTTTTTTTTTTTGAATCAGGTTCTCACTTTGTAGTTCAGGCTGGCCCTAAACTCACTGTGTAGCTCAGGCAAGCTTTCAACTCAGCAGTCTTCCTGCCTCTGCCTCCTGAGGGCTGGGATTACAGGTGTGAGCCACCATGCCTAGCACTGTGGTGTGTGGTACTGATTGCTGGTAGTCTTAAGTCACCATCTGGTAATGCTGTACATGCTTACCAGGAATTGAACCAGGGACCCTGCACCTGCTAGGCAGGTACCAGAACCACTGAGCCAAATCCCTGGCCCCTAGAGATAATCTTTTTAAGTAATATGTAATTTTTTTTTTTTTTTGAGACAGGGTCTCGCTTTGTAGTTCAGGCTGGCACTGAGCTCACTATGTAGCCCAGGCAAGCCTCGAACTCAGCAATCCGCCTGTCTCTGCCTCCCGAGTGCTGGGATTACAGGTGTGAGCCACCACGCTCGGCAGTAAAATGTAATTTTTATTTTTGTACATCTTTACTTCTAAGGATCTTGCTTTTGTTCTTGAGTTGTATCCCACAAATTTATCATGCTTCTGTTCCATGTAATGTATTTAAAACTTTTGCTTGAGACTTGACCTGTAGTTTTAGAAATATGTGTTTTGCTGTTAACTTGCTACTTTGAGATAACATATTCTATGATTTCAATTCTTTCAAACCTTTGAGCTTAATTTTACAGCCCTTAATAGGGCTTACTTTCATGAATGCTCGACGGGCACTGGAAAAGATGTATTTTGATGATGGGTGAACTGTTTTACAAATGTCACTTAGAACCTCTTGGCTGATGTTGTTGATGGTGTCATAAAAGTTTTGATTTGCTGTCTGGTAGTTCCATAGGTATGTCAGGCACATTTCCAGGAATACACGGACTTTCTCTTTTCAGTTGTAGGTGAGCAAACTTTACAGAGTTTTACTTTGAGGATTGCTGTCTTCTTGGTGGACTGATCTGTTAGTCATCATGTAATGTTCCTTTTCACCCTTAGTCTGGGCTACTATTTATAAATGGAGACCTCTTTCACTTTGATACAGTAACTCTGGAGTGGTCTCTGCATATATTCATTTTGTCGAACTCCCAGGTTGAGTTTTTTGTATTCCGAGACAGGGTCTCACTGCTGCAGCCCACACTGGACTTGAACTCAGTCCTCCTGCCTCAGCCTCTGAACATGAAAACAACATGTATCCACTAATGTGTCTGTCTGGCTGTCCATCTATGGTTCTGGAGATAGAACTCTGGTGTTGTACACTGTAAGCATAGATTCTACCACTAAAGTATACTGACAGCTGATTTTTACAATTAGGTGTTACTTACTGGGCCAGGGATTTAGTTCAGTGGAGCCTGCCTGGTAAGTGTAAGGTCCTGAGTTTGATCCCTACCACCACAAACCAACCCACAATTTGTACTTGCAAACAGTTTAGTTAGCTTAGGCAGGATTTATTGGAACAATATCCAGTGATGAGTTTCCAGATTACAAGGGTTGCTATGAAGCAGAGCCCTGTATCATAGGAAAGCCAAAACTAGGCAGTTGCTATCTAGGGCTGGTACTTACATGACTGGTATTTGAGATCAGCAGGGTTTCAAGCCACCTAGGACTTTGAAACTGGTGAAAAGTTTAAGAGCTAGTTGAAGATTCAGTTCGTTGGTGGTTGACAATGTTGCTGCTGTCACCTCTGTAATTAGATACCAGCAACCTCTGTCAGGCTTGACTGTGGCATGATTTGATCATAATTCAATCAGCTGGCCTCTCTAGGTTTCTACCCTTTATTCAACACCTCTTGTTCAGAAAAAGTTACAATTTGGGAAACAGATAAAATTAGTACCTATTATTTGCAAGGTCAACTACAAATAATTTGTGAAGTCAATATTACAGGTTCTGTTTGCATCAGTGGAGTTATTTACTATTTACTAGTAGGCAGTTGGCTCCCCAGTTGGGTGTCTTGCAGTAGTCTACATGGTGGGAGTAATGCCAGTTACCATGTATTTGTTCGTGAATTTGGGCAGTATTATATTACTGACACAAGCCACTTAGTGTAGGTTCTTCTGCAAAGTGAGCTTGGACTAGACCAGACCAGACAGTTTCTAGCTCTTTCTAAATTGCAGTATTCTGAGTTGAGTGCCTTGCTATCCTAAATCACTTGAGAGTTAAATACCCTTGTTCAGATTAGGTGACAAAAGCTAGGCTTAGT
>PVIC010017830.1:0-32303 GCA_004025085.1 Thryonomys swinderianus
ACACACACACACACAGATGCACACACATGCACACACATATTGTTTTAAAGATCTATTTGTTCTCCTTGTGTAAAAATGTCCTGTATGGAAATAAATACACTTAGAATTTAACAGAAAACTTTTTGTAATTAGCACACAAATAAAAATAGCATTTCTGCCAAAGGAAATCTATACCAGGGACTCAAAGCTATTGCTTTTTAAATGCAACACTAGAAAAAGTACAAATAGAATGGGAGCTATGAAATGTGTTGCAGCACAGGCTTTTATTCAATTGAGTTCAATCGATTTATATCAAGCCCTTATCTATCTTAACACACTAACCTGAATCATGGAGCTTTAAAGAAAAGTAAACTCTAATTCCACTATTAAGGAGGTTATAATGTGATGGATAACTATTCACACTCTGAAAAGTCAAATACCACTGCTTGACAATCTTGTAAGAGGTGAAAGATTTTTATGGTCTGAAGAGAAACCAGTGTATACTTGACAATCATGTAAGCAGATGCCCTTAATTCTAATTAGAAACATTCAAGTAAGTTCTACATAAAAATTGCCGATAGTGAAGACCTTCAAATGTAAAAAGCATCAAGCAGGCTGTTGGTCACTTGGATTCTAGATATTAGTAAAACAAAGGGTGCAGAGGAACAACAGAGCATCCTGCACCTTAGGACTGACACACTCAAATAAATCTACTCTTCCCTTCAGCATTATGATTCCATGTAGGCATATTTTGTGCCAGGGAGCGAATACTACTTCCCTTTCACCAGAAATGCCATATAAATCCCACATTTTGGTCACTACATCTGAAAATCAGAAATAATACCCTCTCAGGTACAGGATTTCTTTGAGTACACAGTGAGAAAATACGTGTGGTCACTTAGCATCACAAGTCATATTTATAAAATAGAACTTCAAGAACACAGATGGTCTCCAAAGTTTAGCCTGTTCATGTGAGGTTTGAGTTATCAAGTTGGAGAGGAAGCTGTGTAGTTAGACAGGAGCTTGATCAGGGAAACGGAAAGAACTCTGAATGGTCATCTGCACTCTGTCTATGCCCCGCTTAATTTAGACTTCAGACATTGCATTCAACAAAATCTCATGAATAGTTGAGGAACTTATGTCTGTATAACCAAATGTCTCCAGAATCTCCTGTCCAGATCTCAAGCTTCAAGAGACAATGCTACTTTTAGCTCTGTGCCACTGAATAACTGGTGAAAGCACTTCTTAAATAAATAAGTAAATTGCAAAATAAATAAGTAAGTAAAGCGGTGTCTTATACACAGATCAGCTAGAAGCAAAATCCTTTTTTCTTGAAAAGAGTAATGTAATCGGTAAATTAGCTTTTGGATCTTCAGAGATTTAAAAGTTATTTACAAGCTTTTTCCTGGAATTGTAAAATGCAAAGCTGCTTTCAGTCGGTGGGATTAAGGTGGGAAGAGGAGAAGAGGCTTCCCATTTGCTTATGGAACGCAGGCCGTGTGCAAAACACTGACATGACAGAAAGATTTCTCAAGGTGAAGGAAAAAGAGCAGCTTCCCTTTCAAGTTTCGGAAACTGGAGTACGTCACTTGATCCTCTGGGCCTCAGCTTCCCCCAGGCAAAAGGATCTCCTAGTTATGTCAAGAGCTGATATTCGACGTGTTTTTATTCCTTCTGCTTCTGCAGAATGTCTTCTGCTGGCAAACTCCGAGAGAGCCCCGGCCCTCTGTCAGGCCACACCTTCTCTGCATTCCCCTGTGCTTGATGTTTGTCCTGCTCCAACAAGAACTTCAGTTGAAACTACTACGTGTGGCTCGTTCTGTGCCCTGTGCAGGGCTCACCATTCTTCTCATACGACCGGCTTTCTCCTCTGTGGGAGCTGAGCCTCCAGGGCCCTGTTTCCGTCTTTCTCCTGAGAGGGACTCCTCAGATCCAGGGCTACAGGCCGGGCGGTGGCCTCTGCATGATCGCTGCAGGCATAGCGTGCAGGAATCGCAAGTACTGATCACCCAAAGAGTGTTTTACAGTAATGAGTTGCTGCGATTCAAGCCAAATGTTAGGTACAGCATTACAATTTGAGCCATTTATCTCATTTTAAATAAAGGTCACTTTTATCGGCATAATTAGTCTTGTGTTTTTTGCTACTTGCTTTGTTTTTAGTAAAGGAGGATACAGAAAGCTTTCTATGACACAGCAAAGTTTGCCAAAACCTCTTTGTTCCTGTTCAGCTTAGTACTTTCCATTTCATTAACTTCAGTGATTCTCTTTAGCATTGAAAATGAGCTAAAAATCTAGCTATAGAGAAATAAATATCAGGTAGAAAGTCATAAAATTTTTAAAGAGCATTCTTCATCCTAAACGTTATCAACATCCTCACAGCAAATTATGTATCTTACTCTCCTCAGCCTAATACAGCATCTTTATTTATATATGTGCTGGAAAATATAGTTGAAACTGGAATTATGTTTAATGGAAAGATTTTGTATTAATTTGATGCCTCACTTCATCATTTATTCTCTTTACTGGAAAATGTAAGTTTCCTTATCAGACAGAAAATATACTTGTGGGGGGGTTGCACATTTATATTCTGTGACCCAGTTAAGCTAAAATTTATTCCTGTATACATAAGCTTTGTCCAGGAAATGAGTAATTTTTATTTGATCTCTGTATTGGGAATTAGTCAGATATTGGCAATGAGACAGGATGTCATCAAGATTCAAACTATGGAAAAGATTTAAGTGGTATACAGGAAAGAGAGGTCTACAGTATAAGGTTAGATCAGAAAAGCATATGTTACGTTATTGCAATTTGACTGTTATATAGTCTTTAATTGTAGCAAAATATTGCCACATTAAAACGCCTGATTAAACTTCAACGCTATCAACTATAGCTGACCTCAGCCACCAAGTAGAAAGGTGTGTGAGGAGAGAATAGAGAATGGAATTATGGAAGCATTTATCCAAAATTTGAAGAACCTAATTTGCACCTAAAACTTCCAGAGGAACATACATCGCGTCAGTCTCAGTTTTGAATGCTCCTTATTAGCTGGTCAATAAGGAGTACTTTGTTAAATTTTCTTCATTTCTTGACCTCAAAAGTGTTGACAATAGTAACACCTAAACTCTAGGTTTATAGTTAGATTAAATGAAACAGTCGCCTTAGTTTGCTTTGAAAATTGCCATGTATGTGATAGCTACTCAACTATTGTTTAAATATTGTGATAGCTACTTAACTATTGTTTCTATCTAGTCCATTTGAGATGATCTAATAAAAAACCATAGGCAGCCTTGCTTGTGATCAATTAAAGTTTGTTCTTTGAATTACTGGTCAGATCGAAAGCACAAGGCCAGTGTAGACGAGTTCTGGAGAAAGCCAATTTTCAGGTTTGTATTTCCCAAATAGAGTTCCCTAGGCTCCCATCAGTGAAGGGTCTTCCTTACCACCTAATTGCATCCCACTATCACCACATGGGCTTTGGGGATTTGAGCACTGAATCTGAGGGTAGAAGGGCACAAAAATTTAGCCTGTGACACTGTCCAAGCATTCAGGCTGTGGAAAGTACATTGAAGATATTCTAAATGATAAAGGACAGCTAAGGACAAAGGCCAGAAGAAGCAAACAAACATAAATACCACGAGAAAATGAGTAATATGAAAAAGAACATACTTTAGGTTTACTGCCAAATAATTTATAGTCAGCCTGGGGTAATAGGATCTTATTAAAATCCACTAAGAGATGGGCAAATAGTGCACAAAGCTACTAACGTTAATTTAAACACAATCAGAGAAAGGAAAACACAAAGTGAGATTCAAGAGTCAATAAAAAACTCCTGATGTGTGTCTCAAGATTTCAAGATACTGGGGGCCTAATTGGATTTGCTTCTCTTTATTTTTCATTTCTCCTGAAATATGGAATGAAAATACACAGAAGAATGTCAGTCAACAACTTTAACTTGATTAGCCTGGATATATATTCTTCTTTCTGAATTGTATTATTCTATCTCTGGAAATAACTTTAAGGAGAAGCAAGTATACTGTTTCTGTTTTTCCTAGAATTACATCCCATGATAGACTTGAACCTTTAGGGGTCTATAGAATATTTTTCTGCCCCAGAATTTTTAATTTAAATAATAACTTCAAGAGAATAAATAAGAGAAATCCAGACAAGTCTTTAACTTCTATCAGACTTGGATCTGCAGAATGATTGTAACCTTTCAGTTTTTCTCTAAAAGTATTTGGTTTATTTTCTGCCCTTGAGAGTGTAGTGTATACCTCACTGAGAGTGTAGTGTTTATCCGACTCTTTGTTCCTGTGGCAATGCTCCCTGCAAGTCACTTGGCTGCAGAGAGCGCTGTGGACAGCTGACCTGCTGCATGAGCTCGCAGTTGCAGTCAACTGGCTGACTCCATGACCCACAGACAGGGGCCAGAGTCTTTCCCAAGACTCATGCTGGGACCCAAAGAGGTCCTTTCTCGCTTGAGGTCCATTGTTTCAAGCAAAGTGTGATAATATAGCTGTCTTTGCCATGTTTTCCACCCTGATAACATGAGAAGAGTGAATGAGAGATAAGGGCAAAGCTCTCTCATCTCTGCTCCAGCTTTTTAAGATCTAGTGTCATTCCCACTCCTCTGCTGCCCTGGCACAAGCACACCATTAAAATAAAGGCATTGCTTTCCTTATATGCTCCCTTCAGTTCATATTTTTGCTTGAAGCCAAAATTACAAATAGAGAGAAGTATGACTCAACAGAGTTTGAGGTTCTTTTCTTCTTTATTGAAGTTTACCTCTAATGAATAACACGTAAGGGTTAGAATGTCACCAAACTTTTTTTTCTCCTGGTGAAGCCAAAGCCAGAGTCAGACTCCCTCACATCAACGAGAAGAGATTAAGGGGTTTTGCTGTGTCTGAAAATAATCTTTGGCTTATTTAATAACACTATATTAATGTGAATATTATGAAATGATGACGAGATCGTTCTAATTTTCCTGGAACTTAGCTAGTTTCTGTATTGAAAGCACAGTGACCTTCCTAAATCCTGGGCAAACTAAAAGAGATGAACTCCTTACATTTTAAGACTTGCTAGGAAAATTACTCGCTAGGAAAAGAAATTAAACATCCTTGAAGAGACTCAGTATTTCTATCTTTTCCCTTCAGTCATTAAATTTCAAAGAAGTTGTCTATTAGTTTTCCTTACTTTTCAGAACCAATGGATGATCTTGTCCAAGATGCAAGAACTAAATTCATTTGACTCCCCCGTGGATCTTAAATTCAATTTTTAAATTTTAATGTTTTTACTCTCAAGCCATTTGAATCTCTGTCTTGGCAGCGTTTTGGGTAAGTGGGCGAGCTTTGACGCACAGCGCTCACAGCCTGGGCAGGTGCCAGGGGCGGGACCACCCCGCTCCCAGGGCGCCCCCTCCGGGGCCCTTGAGGAACAGGTCCAGTCTGCACTGTGCAAACTTCCCGCGCTGCTCATAAGCGGAACCCTTGACAGAAGAGGTCGCTGGGAACACCGGAAGCAATAGGTGAGAAACACAAAAACAAACAACAAACAGCACCAGTCGCGCACCTGTTTCCCATTAGCCCCGGTGGATGTCGGGTAGTGTGCAGCACGGCGTTCCAGTGTGGTGTGCGCCGTCTTCCTGGGAGGCCGGAGCGGGGAGAGCACCGGAAGCTGCAGTGGGGAGAGTCAGAGCCGGAGGTGGGGGAGGGGAGCCCCGGGTTCCCCCGCAGGCTGTGGCGCCAGCAGCTGCTTGAAATAAACGTTCCCTGATTTCAGGCCCTGGGCTCCTTCCATCACTCTGTGTTTCCTTTTGTGAAAAAGTGTAGAAAAAGCTGAGCTGCTATTTGCTTTTATATATAAGGCTAACATGTGTCTTTTCATTACTCTATTTTGATGATGAAACATAAAATGAAATATAAATAATAAACTCGCCTCAGGTTTTTTTTTTTTAAATACATGCAGTCTTCTAAGAAGATTCAGAAAATTGAATTTATGTCTCTTTAGCCTCTGCTGGGAATTATGAAGACATCCTTCTCATAATTGCCAGGCACTGTCTAAAAGGCTCCCATCTAGCCGTGAAACACCACCTAGATACCAAGGCAAGTGAAGTAAATGAAGATAAGTTATTTTTTTTAAGCCTGCCCTAAAAGAACATACTTGTCCAATTTGTTTAACATAAAGCCATGGCTTTGTTGTCACTAAATTCCATACAATCGAACCGAAAAAGAGGTTTGGTGTGGAGCCAAGTTTCCATTCTCTGAACTCCAAAACAGATCTCATGCTTCAAAAGTCATCCAGGTGGAGAAAGCTCTGAGGCACGTTGTACGGCGGCAGCTCGCAGCCTCCTCGAGGCCCGTCTGATCTCTGAATTCACAGGACTCGCCCGTAGACTTTAGGCTGCCAGTAAAATTATTGGCGACAGTTTTAAATGAATGGATGCCTTCCTATTGTCGGTACTCTCTGCAGAGCCACTGAAATAAATCTCCTCAGAAAAAAAGGTGGGATAAATATATGCCAGTACGGAAAGCATAGAAAATTGATCTCTGTAGAGAAAATAGTTTGTAATCATGGGACACATAGAAAATACTCTGTTTTGTTAGTTTGCGTGGTGATTTTTCCCTACGAATAGCATGGGAGGAAAAACACATAACTATAGGTATAAAATATATTCATCGATATGTGTGGTGGTGAGCTTCATAAATCACAGCGTGTCTAGGTATCGGGCCAGTCATGTGCCTGGGCCTGTGTGTGAGAAGACACAAACATTTGTACCCTCGCCTGAGCGAAGCGACGGAGGCACAAGGGGGAAAGAACAGACCGAGGAAAGGAGTCCGCGGTCGCCCCCTCGCGCTGGCTGCTGGAGCTGCAGCCTACCTCCTCCTGCCCTGGGACCGGGGTCGACACCCTGGGCAAGTCTGTTTCCAGTCTTCAAACTCGCCTGGAACTGAGGCCAGCAGTTCTCCTAGTTTTCCTATCTTCCGACTCAGGCTGGCACGATACCATCTGCTTTCCTAAGACCCTAGACTATTATGTCTCAGCCTCTGTATCTTTTGAGTTGATTCTTTACAATAAACTTTCTCTGTCTCTGTTTTCATCCCCATAGTCTGTCTCTGCTGACAGGTAGATAGATGATAGATAGATAGATAGATAGATAGATAGATAGATAGATAGATAGATAGATAGATAGATAGATAGATAGATCGATCGATCTCTACTTGACTCTCTTCCTACTGAGAACCTAACTAATACAGTATACAACAGTTTTCATGATTTTGATGATGGATGATTGCTTACCCCTCCACCAAGTTTACCATCAAGGCTGTGCCAAGAAAGGCAGTAGGTCCTCTATTACTGTACAAGGCAATATCACTCCACCTTTAGATCATTTTCTTATTGAGAATAATCTTGGTTAGATATTTTATTTTTATTAGGTAAAGGTTTTTACACGCATTGAATTTTTAGAATTAGAAGTGTCTTCATTATTTACCCAATTCAGTGTTCTGCTAGGCACTCGGCAAAGTGTCCTCCTCCTGACTCTGGTATGACCATGCAGGTTCAAAGGTCCTACCTGAAAATTGAATACACTGTGTAGAACTATTTAATTGTAGATCTAAATTTTATTTTTTGTGAGACAGGTCTCGCTTTGTAGTTCAGGCTGGCCCTGAGCTCACTATGTAGCCCAGGCAAGCCTGGAACTCAGCAATCCTCCTGTCTCTGCCTCCCAAGTGCTGGGATGAAAGGCTTCAGCCACCACACCCAGCACTGTGGTATGTGGTACTGATTGCCAGTGGGCATGTGTCACCACGTGCAGTATTGTATGTGGTTACCGGGATTGAACCAGGGACCTTGAACTTGCTAGGCAGGCACCGGAACCACTGAGCTAAATCTCTGGCCCCTGAATGGTTTTATTTCCTGTGGATTTTCAATATATTTCCCACATTTGATGTTATCTTGTTTTGCTTTCACATTTGCTGTTAGTGACAAAAAACTAGTTCCACTTTGATTCATTCAATTCAACTTTGTGCTTAACACTAACTTTAGTTTTATACATTTATTGTCTATTTGCACCTGCAATTTTTGTTACTGATATATTCACATGCTATAAATTATTAAATATCTGTATAGATGGTACTGATCATTGTTGGATCATAACAACATTTCTCAATTTTCCTTTGCCTTTTGTTTTTAGCGCACAAACATACATGATTTGAATTTTATGACTCAATCAATAAATAATAGCTAACAATAAAGAAGTATTAACTCTGCAAAAAATGTTAGTATTTCATATGCTCTATTTTTAAATGTACCAATAGAATTTTTAGTACTCTTTTCTGTTTCATACATAAAAGTGAGAAATTCTTTTAAAAAGTCACTTACTTTCCATTAATTTACCCAATTGAGGGCCAGGGATTTAGCTCAGTGATTCCAGGGCCTGTCTGGCAAATGTAAGGTCCTGAGTTTGAAACAATGAAATTAAACTCTTTTATTAAAAATCCTTCTGATCTTTGTGTTAAGTGCTATGATTTAACAGCCTGCACTTGCTTCGAGGTCATTACATCTCTATTTTCTTTGTGTTCTCTTGTTTTTATTTTACACTGGCAGTGTGTAAAGTATCAAAGTTTGCAATTTTTGGATCTATGATAGGTTGACAATGAACAGAGAACGACCCCTGCTTTGATCAGAGGTTGAAGACTCACCTGTGTTCTGCAGAGCAGCCGCACTGTCTCTCTACTAGTATAAAAGTGTGGTGACTCGGGCATTTCTGAAGCAACGAATTCTCCCAGTCTGTTTGGCCACACGCCCTGGAAAGGAGCTTAGTTAGTATGAGAAAAAAAAAAGCAAAGAACAAACAAAAACGCTATCCTCTGATATCCACCTCCAGTCAATCCTACGCTTTTGTGCCATATTGCGCACTAAAACAACAAATTCATATTTTAACTCCCTTTTCTCATTTCCTGTTGATTAGTCAGTTGATGCAAATTAAAACTTCCCATACTGAATATCTAAAACTACACTTATGATGACTTTCACAAGTGCCTTCTCTGAAATCAACCATAATACCCTTTTTTTCATGTTCAACTTTATTTCATCTTGTTATATTTAGGAATTTCCTATATATTGTTTTTGAAATGTATTTTTCTTTCACTTATACAATAACCAACTCTCCCAGGTATCCACTTACGTACTTGACTACTCTTCTGGCTTTATTTGTAAGTGTTGTAGGTGAAATCTCACAATTTTTCTATACACATAATAACTTCAGTGACCTTTCAAATTTAAGTAATATTTCTCTTTCTTACAATGTTCATAATTTGATTTATGCAAAATTTTTAAAAGACAAATGTCTGAACTTCCCCTGCATCTTTATGTTTTTAACTCCCAGTGTTAAAATAAACTGTTTTCATTTTCACAAGTATCTTTGTAGAATTTTTCCTCAGACTACTATATAAAAAGTCTTTGGGCCAGAGATTTAGCTCAGTGGTTCCAGCACCTGCCTAGCAAGTGCAAATTTCCCTCATTCGATCCCAGGTAACTACATACAACAATACCGGGCGTGGTGACTCATGCCCACCAGCAATCGGTACCCCACACCACAGTGCCAGGTGTGGTAGCTCACGCCTGTAATCTCAACCCTTGGGAAGCAGAAGCAGGAGGAATGCTGAGTTTGAGGCTTCCCTGGCTACATAGTGAGCTCAGGGCCAGCCTGAACTACAAAGTGAGACCCTGTCTCAACAACAACAACAAACAAGCAAAACAAAAACAAAGCAAAAACAAATTAACAAAAAAGTCCTTAGCCTACAGACAACTCAAACTTGACTTCTGGATGTCTCTAATCATGATTTTTATTATATTCTTCCTTAACTGATAATTTTAAACATTAAAGCAATTTTTAAAAATGCAGTTGAAGTATCTAGAAAGCAACCAAAAGTAGAACCTTGATACATTTAATACTTTGAAGAACATGCTAAGTGAGATTTCTGTTCTATGGCTTTTCCTAGACAGGGCACCCTATAGACTCTGCATCTGGTGGATGAGGTCAAACAGAACGCCAGGCAAGTAACCGATCCGGATCAGAAGATGCATTCTGTGTTTGCCAGATTGGGCATAAAAGTTGTGTTCTGGGAAAAAAAAAGTACTATGTAAACTTCATGTCAACTCTGCTCCACACCTGAGCTGACCCCCAAAGTATACTTTCCTAAAAGACAGTCTAAGAGGCACAGTGGGAAACAGTTGTTGGAAGGATCTGAGCACACATTACCTCACACTCCTGAGGAGCCATGGTTTAGAATGCACTGCCTGACAGGATAACTGCTGTGGAGAGCAAGAGCAACATTAAAGATGACACCAAAATCCAGAGTTGATGGAAATATTAATTTTAATATCTGGAATACAATCTCAAGTTACTGTAAAACATATGCAAAGTTAAGAAAAATCTGAAATTAAGAAAATCAGAGATGCATTTTGAATATTGGAATCATGTGATAAAAAATTCTGTGACATTGTAATGTTCTAAGATAGTAAAGGAAAATATGGTGCAAATAAATGTCTAGATAGTGAATAATCTCAATACTGAAATGGAAACATAATGAAAATGAATATAGTGGAATTTCAGGGAGTGAACCATATTTGAATTTTTAAAATATCCTGCATTAGCTTCATAGTAAATGAAGAAGGATCTAGCAAGCACCAGTGATTCTACAATTAAATCAGTAGAGATTGTACAAAATGAAAACAGAAGAAAGTGTTGATTTGCAAATGGTCTTGGTGACCTGTGGAGCAGTATCTAAACATACAAAATATGTATGATTGGAATTTGGAATGAAAATTTTAAAAGGTTCAAGTGATATTTAAAGAAATCATAAGAGAAATACGCTAAGATTGGGGAAATATGTACAACTATAGATACAAGAAGCTCAGTGAGACTCAATAACGAGTCCAAAGATAAAATAATGACATTTACTATAATCAAAGTGCCTAAAATTAAAAATAGATAAAAATATTGAAAGTAGCCAAGAAAAACATCACACAGCCTTTGTAGGATGAAATAGTCATATTTCTGAAGATTTTTCATGTGAAATCAACCAGACATCAAGGAAACCGTGCAGCATTTTTAAACGCTACAGGAAAAGAACTATCAAACAAGAATTCTTTTTTTGAGAAAAAAATTCTTCAAAATTGAAGATAAAATAGACATTTTCACATAAACAAAAATGAAGAAAATCTGTGGCATGAAATCATTCTCTGTACAAACTCTAAAGGTGTTTCAGAAAGAAAGGAATTGATAACTGAAAAATTTGAAATATGAATTAAAGAAGAGCAAGGGAAATGGTAAATAACAGAGAAAATAGACTCTTCTCATCATTAGTGCTTTAAATATATTTGTTACTAGAAAGCTAAGTTATACTGTGTACATAGGTGTGAAATATAAGATAGGTAGACAAAACAATCTCTATGCTGATGAATTTCTGCATACCCCTGAAATGATGTAATACAGGCTACAGATAGCCTTGTACAAATTCCCAATATCGAGTGTGATCATGTTATGATGTGTATATACAATGTATCAATAGAGATAAAATTTTTTAAAAGAAAAGAAATGAAGTCTGTATACCACAATCCCTAAGCCAGCCACTAAAAAAGTGTAAGAGTTTCAGTCAGACAAACAGTAGGAAAATTAAAATGGAATATCAAAACTGTTCAAATAACCCCAAAGAAGTTAGGAAAAAAAGAAAAGGTGGAAAAAAATAATGGACTATATCTGGAATAGAATAATACGTATAATAGAATACTAAGATGGACAAATATATCTGGATTTTTAAAAATAATACGATAAATCTAAGCATTCCAATAAATACACTGATACAAATTATCCAAACAAGACAACTAATACAGTGATCATAGAGCACTATGGTGTATTATATAAAACTTGTAGACTGCAATAAAATATATATTACTTCAAACAGAATGATAAAGATAGGGATGGTGGTGAAATTTTGAGGTGATACCAGTACCTCATGTTTTAAGCCCTCCTCCGTTTAGCCTGCTCTTTCCACTGAGTGTCAACAGAACACATGACTTACATCTGGACAACAGCAGCTGAGCGTGTGCGGTTTACGTGAGGATGGATGTCCTGTTGTGTGAAAAAACTCCCTCTTTCTGTATTGCTCAGCCCATAAACAAATGGCCATGTTTGACCTGGCTGTTGAGAGGTCATCAACAAGGATCGATACCTAGAGAGAAACAGAGGCCCCTGTCCGAAGACCCCCCAGAAGATGGAACACTGGCGCCCCCTATGTGGGCCAAGAAGCACAGTTCTCATCTTCCTTCAGTCTCAGAAGAGACAGTCTCCCAGAGAGCACCCCTCTGTCAGCCTGGATTCCAGACTAATTAAACTACGAGGCAATGGACTCTTGCCATTTTAAGCTCATTTGGTAACTCTTAGGAAAATCATCTCAGTGGTACTGTGTATTTGGGATAGGTTTGCATGTACATAAATAAGCAAAAGGGAATTTTTCAAGCAGAGAAAACTGTAAATGATACTATCACGGTAGAGACAAGTCATCGCATATTTTTTAGAATCTGCACAATATACACTCTGGAAGTACAACCCTCAGTGTACACTGCAGATTTGGGGAGACTGTGGTATTACAGCATGGGTTTATTCAGCTACACTGAATAAACAATTAAAATAAAAATTCACAAAAGAGCACGTATATAGGGGGTGGGGTGGGGATATGGGTAAAAATGAGAATTGACTTATATCATATATTGGTACAAATTCCCCAATGTTATGTGTGATTGTGAGATGTATATAAATTATACCCATAAAGAATTCAATTAAAAAATAAAAAATAAATAAAAATTCATTGTGGCTGGGCTTGGTGGCTCATGCCTATAATCCCAACACTCAGGAGGAAAAGGCAGGAGGATTGGTGATTTTGAGGCTTGCCTAGGCTACATAGTGGGCTCAGGGCCAGCCTGAACTACAAAGCAAGACCCTGTCTCAAAAAACAATTCCCTCTGGCCAGAAATAGTGAAGCACAGATGTAATCCCAGCTGCTCGAGAGGCTGAGACCTGCCCAATTTAGTGATACCATCTCTCAGAAACATAACAAAACATATCAGCCCATTGAGGAGCTTGCTAGCAACAGGGAAAACTACGTGTAGAAGGGAATCCACGGGCTGTTTTGGGAATCTCTGTACCATTTTCTCAATTTTGGTGAATACCCAGAACTACTCTGAAAAATAAGTCTTCAAAAAAATCTCACACCCCAGATATTTTCAATGATGAATTCTATTCAATTTACAAATAATTTAAAATAATTCTACATAATCCACAGAACTGCTTCCAAAATTGCTTTAAAAAATGAAAACATCAGGTCCATACTTTCACAAGTTTGTAAGTGACAAAGAACTTGTGATTAAACTATAGAAAATAAAGAAGAAAGCAAAAATCAAAAATGAGAAAGTAAATTACCTAAAAAAAATGAGAACAGAATCTGAAAAATACTTTAAGAGGAAAATTTGTTCTAAATAATTAACCTTGGGAAGCTGATGTAAGCCATTATGTGGTATTTTTACACATATTCTAGAATATTAGACTGAGCTGGACATGAAAAACAAGTAGTGGCAGGTCGTGGTGAGGCTGTACTGCTGGGATTGATGCAGGAGTACGCTGCTAGGGGGTATGCAAAGTAGTGCGGCCCAGCCACGGGTCAATTCCTGTATCAATCCAGGAAACAAGTAGCTGTATCAATACCTATATTTATACACGTAAAAATATACTTGCCAGATTTATGATTCTGGAATACTTAGAATAGAAGAAAAAAACATTTTCACACACACACACACATGAACTGTGCACAGTTTAATAGAAGCTCTCTTGAAATATTCTCCAAATTGGCATCAGCCCAAATGTCCTAGCATGAGTGAATGTAAATGCTGTGACAAAGCCATAGAAGGAGTACTAGTCAATGATGAAAAAGGAAAAGTTATTGATAAATTGAAGAAAAGGTTTTGCGCCCAGTTCAAGAAGCAATTCTCATCATCAAGATTCCAGATGTCCAAGCAAAAAACGAAATATTGAAAGCAGTTAGGGAAAATAAAACCCACACACATTGGGAAGCCCATCAGGATCACAGAAGACTTTTCAATGCAAACACTCTATGCAAGAAGAATATGGAGTGAAGTGTTTCAAGTATTGCAGGAATACAATTTCCAACCAAATTGATGTATCCTGCAAAATTATCTTTCAAAATCAATGGGGAAATAAGATACTTCCATGACAAACAGCACCTCAAAAAACCTCACAAACACAAAGACTGCACTGTGAAAAATTCTAAAGGATATCTTGGGGGGAAAAAAAATGAAAGTCACAAACCCATGAGACCTAGCAGAGTGAATCCATTGGGCAAGACAAGAAGCTGAATGGGAAAGAGTAAAAGCAAAAGGAAAACACCATGACAGGTATAAATCAGTCCATATCAGTCATAAGCATTAATGTCAATGGCCTCAAAGCACCAATTAAAAGACATAGGCTGGCAGAATGGATCAAGAAGCAAGATCCTACAATTTGCTGCATACAAGAAACACACCTAATTCAGAAAGAAACCCATAGACTAAAAGTAGAAGGGTGGAAAACAATTCTCCAAGCGATGGGAAACTGCAAAAAAGTAGAGTGGCTTTTCTATTTGCAGATAAAATAGACTTCAAACCAAAATGATTGAGACAAAGAAGGATGTTACATTCTTGTTAAGGGAACAATCCAAGGGAAAGAAATGACATTTATAAATATTTATGCAACAAATTCTAATGTACCCAACTATATAAAACCAATCTTAATGGATATGAAAAGATAACCACTAATTCATTAGTAGTAGGGGTTTTCAAGAAGCCATTCTCAAAGACCCCATTAATGTCCAATGACTTTTATGAAGTCTTCAAAAGCATGAAATTATAATGGTAACGTTAGGCATAAATGAGTGGGGACCATGTTAGCTGTAAACAGACAGCATGAGAGAGATTTCTAGGCTAATTTAAGAGCTCTTCTCTTGTCTGTGGTGGTTACATCCTCTATGCACACGTTAAAAGGCACACAGGTAGACACCAACGATGTCTGTTTGAAGGCATACAATAATAGCTAAATTTAAAAGCTAAGGGACCTCATTTCCTTAAGAAATAACATTTTTATTGGTGAGTCATGTATCTGAAAAATCCCCCCCTCAGAAATATTTCAAGGTTCTAAAATAGGCCTGACATGATCTAAGTGTGGCCAAGCCAACGAAAATGTTTGCTTACCTAAAAATGTCATTTTAATAACTGGTAGACTTATTTTCCTTTGGCTGAAACCTCACCGTAAAGAATTGCTAATAGTAATTATCTATTTCCCAAGGAATGCTGAGACTGCAACATAGGAACATTTTCTCATGTCACTTAAGCCCTGTCTGTTTTACTTTCCTTGAATTTCATAACACTGAAAGATCATTGTGATCCCAGTTATATTAACTGGCATTTTACAAGGTCTTAAGCAAATTTTACTAATATAATATTTGATTGTTGATGGGGAAAAAAAGAAAACTTCCTTGACAGTTGAACAAAATATAGACTCAATTACATACCCAGTGGAAGATGCTTGGGAATTTTAAATGAGAACTTGCCTATTTCATAACATGAGGCTGGTTCTCTGAATAATATTATTAAAGGTCAGCACCACAGCTGTGCATTTGATGAGCAGCTGTGTGAGCGACCCAGAACAGTGGGCTGTCTGCCGGGCAGTGGACCTGGCTGAGCCAGCGCCCAGGACGGAAGGACTCTGAGCAGATTTAGAACGAGTCCCCACTGGGTCCAGCTGTGGACACCCTCACTGTCGTGGAGTTTAAAGTAAATGGAATAAAGCTTGCGCAGTTTGAGAATAGCATGGACACCCCACGGAGAGCAAGGCTGTGCCAAGGAAAGAACAGAGAACACTCCCTGGAGACAACGGATACAGTCTCACAAAGCATTAAATAAATTTAAAACTTTTTAGGTTTAAGAATATCAAAGTAAGATACTTCTGACAGCATTTATCGAAACAGTGAAAAAATTCACACAATCCCACTTTCGACTGTAAGGTGACACTTATACCTTGTGTTTGTAGATCAAGAATGGATTTTCTCAATTCTTTTTTTTTTTTTTTTTTTTTTTGTGGTACCAGGGATTGAACTCTGGCCCTTGTGCATCCAGGTTAGGTGCGGTACCACTTGAGCTAAATCCCCAGCCCTAAGAATGGATTTTCATGCGCTTGAAGAGCATAGTGAAGTTTCTCCTTCCAAGAATATGGCTGGAAAATAACCACACGGACTTGTTCACGTTGGACCAACGAGTCCACAGGCCACGCCCAGGGGCCGCTCGCTGGTGAGCAGTTGTCTTCTGTTACACTCATTCACGTGCAAGAACACCAGATAGGTCCATAGTTCAAGAGTGTACAACAGATAGATTTAACAACACCATTTTCACATGTTATGCCAAACACAGAAAAACTCAGTGGCATCTTGTGCACTTTCTGTTGTACGTTAGCACTTTTTCTTCCCCTAACTATGTACTGCACACTTTGCACTTGTTCTCATCGTTCCTTTTGATTATATCACCAACCACTGAGTTTCGCTCAGAATAGAACCTAACCAACAAGGAAGCGCTGGTCGTTACCACGGTGATGGATGGCATCACGCAGAAGATCACACTCGCTATTACTCTTTCGCCCCCTACTCTTTAAGGAAGGAAAAGCCAGGTGGGCGAGGCTGGCTTTTTTCACCTCTAGTTTTCAAGGCTGACTGTTTGCCTGTTCGGTCTTATTTACCAGTAATGGAGGCAACACCATCCTGTCCCCTCTTGATGCTTTGTCAAGTTTGTATCCAAAATACCCAGCCTTCAGGCCTGAGTTGTGGCGCTGGGTCACCTTTGGACCTCTGTCCCACTTTATGTGGTTGGAGCTCAGTAGCCTTTATAATCGTGTAATCCAATCCCTTGACTCAAGTCTCTTTCTATGGACATATCCACGCCTGTTACTCCTGTTTCTCTGGAGAATCTTGACAAACGCGACGACTGGTCTCTGAACAGCAGACTGACTACGGCTATGGGAAAATTAACAGCAAAGCTTGTCAGTCGTACAAAACCAAGGATGTTTCTGGAACTAGTAGATTCTGTGGATAACAGGAAAACAGGAAAGTTTCATGTTTTCAGTATTCACCTGCCAAGATCACTAACAGGTTCAGGAAAACCATAGACGGAATGAGATTGTGTATTCTTGTTGAATACATATGAATTAAGATGAATTAAAATATGTGTGTTTGGAACGCAATCTTTGTTTTAGAAGGTAGAGTGTGACACCTTTTCTTTATAGAGGATGTCTAGCGTGAAAACGTTTATACTCTTCACTCTTGCTAAATCTGTTAAATATTAAACATTCCTCAATCCAACTTCTGTTACTTCGCACTGGATGGAAACTAAAGACCGCTGGGTCTTCTTTTACATAATCTATCATCCATTAAGTAGAAACACATACAGACGGCAAAAACCAAGCACTGGAAACAAATAATACCTTCCTGTTGCTTTTCTGAAATGCCTTTGAATATGTCGAGATGGGAGTGTCACACATCTTACAAAGTTAGTCATGTGGGCAAAACCGTTTTAGCCCTTTAGTCCTCACTACCTTTTTAGATTTCCTTCTCACCTCTTCCTCACCCATTCCTTCTCCCCCCTGGGTCATTTCATTCTGCAAAGTTCTCTGAAGTCAGAGCCCCAAAGACCCGCCCTCCTTCCCTGGTTCATGAACCTTCGCGCTTAGTAAAGCAGAAGGAAGTTCCTGCTACCCCTGACCTTCTAGGGCAAAAGGTAAAGTAGAATGTATTTCTCTAGTTAGTTATTCAGCTATAAAATAAATTACCTAAGTCATTTTGTGACTTTTGTTTACTCATTTTTTTTAGTCTTTTTCGTGGGATCTCCTCATATTTAATTTGACCGCCCCAGACTTGCTGACCACCCATGGAGACTCAGTCTTCTTGATCAATGTTATTTTGTTCTTTCAAAGGGCTCCTGTCTCCTTGGGTAGTACTCGACTTCACTGTGTGCAGCTAGACATTTAAGTAACATACTGATCATCAATCATAATTCTTTTTACCACCTACTTGAATTCCTGTGTAATTTTTTTGTCTTTTACTGTGTGGTTACTCATAGTCGTGTTCTCTGTAGCAAAAACAGTATGCTAAATTACTCATTTCTGTCTTTTCAGTTCTTCCATAAACAGGTTGTCCAGGGTACCTGTGAGTAAGACCTCACGGCTTCTTGGGTGAAGATTTCAACGTCCTGAGACCCCGAGTTTCACTCCCTGGGGAAGAAAGGAGCGTAAGGCTGCCTCACTCTCCACGCACAGTCCTCAGGGACATGGGGGTCTGACCCCTGCGGACTTCCACTGTGGACCAGGCGTCTGTGTGTTGGTGCTAAAGTCAGCCTTTAAATTGACCATTAGGATAAAAGCTTTGACTTTCGTTTTCCTTCTTTAGAGAAGAAGACTGAGCTGGAATCCTGGCCTGCTTAGCCCCACATGATTGTGTAACATGCAGTTATCAGGGGTAATAGACAACAGGAATGAGGAAATTCTCAGGAAATCTCTAGATCTCATTTGAGACACAATTTAAATGTCAATGATAAAAAAATATGTAATCTAGTTTCTACTAAGGACTTTTCTCTGGAACATTAATTCCATTTTATGTCTTAGAAAAGAAGAAAAGGAGAAACTCTCTGAAGAAATAAGTTCGGGAAATGTTGGGTTCAAAAGAGTTTAAACCAGTTTCTTTATTGCAAGCGAGAGAGTTAGAAGTTTATAATACCCCAGTGAGCACTGTGATTTTCTAAAGAGGGATATATGATGTGCGGTATTTAGTCAACGTATTGAGTTAAAGAACTTTAAAGAAAGATTCTTAGAGGATGTAGTCTGTAGATGGTGCATTGGAAAATGCTGCTCAATCAGAATGGGCGAAAGTAGCAACGTGGAAAGATGGCATTACATCTTTCCTGTCCCCCTTGATGAACCTGCCGAGAGAGCAAAGTGCCCTCGGGGCAAGAGAAAACTCGAGGTAGGTTGTAAAAAAGTTCTGCATATCCGGCTTGCACATGTAGACGGACGAGCTGTCCTTCTTACAACAGTTGGCCAAGGATTGCTCTGGAAATGTGCGACTGACAGGAAATGGAAATCAGCACATGCCAGCAAACATAATCTTCTGCCCGCGCTACCTCCTGAGCAGGACCCCTTCCCTCTCTCGCTCCCGGGAGCCGTGGCCTCCCCGCAGCACCCGGCTGCTCGTGGCTGGGAGGAAGCCGCAGAGCGAAGCCTGGGTGAGCGAGCACCCTGAGCGGCTGCTCTCTAGAAGCTGGGCGACAGATGCCTGGTTCTAATTACAGTCTTCGCACCTTATACTCCACATTTCCCTGCTGCTGAGGGTGCTGTGAATTCTCTACAGATGCTCACAGTTAAACTCCATTTTCAATACAAAGTAGCTTTATTACCTCACAGGAACTCAGAGTCTGGGCTAAATCCGTACGGTGCTGCCCCAGCTCCCACCTGAGGAACCCAAAGGAGAAGACTTCTTAGTCCCCGGTTGTCACGGGGGAGGGGAGACAACACAAGGCCTCTGGGGTCTCGTGCTGGGAAGGATCAAGGGCTTGGGCACCTGGGGGTAGTTGCTCACGTCTGCATTTGGGGTCTGGAGACCGTCAGGGACCAGAGAGACAGTCCGAGGAGTTACAGTCATGGCAGGAGGGAGCCCGGTGTGTCACGGGGAAAGGAGAGCTCTCTGCCACGGGCCTCCACAGCACCGTGGAGCGACCTTAGTCGCTTTCATTCCTTCTTTCCCTTTCACTTGTTATGACACTGGGGTATTTCCAAACCCACACTTTGTAGTCCAGTCTCCCTTTTTCCTCATGACACACTCCACTGGGATTTGAACACATTCTGCATGGCTGCAGCCGTTAACTCTAATTGAACAACTAAGAAAAATTATGCCCAAACCCTCAGCTTCCCCCACAAACTCGAAGTCATATTCTCATCTTCCTGGTGAACAATTTGACAGGACTATTAACTGGTGGCTCAAATTAATACATAGGAATGACAGCATTTTCACTCCTTTAAACACACTCTGCTTCACATAAAGTCTGATATAATCACATCCAGCTGAAGATTGTAAAGCAGGCTGTTTATTTAACAAATATTGTTAACCTGTTGTGGACAAGAAACTGTCCTACGAGCTGCAAGTGTAACAGTGACCGAGACCAAATCACAATATCAGAACATCAGCCCTTCTAGAGTTTAGGATCTAATGAATTATGACATAAAGTATTTTAAAATGTCAAGCATATACCACATCAGAATATAATAAAGCCATGGGCAAAACTCCTTCACTCTAAGTTAAACACTAAAAGGCAAGAAAAAACAAATAGTTCAGAGAAATAGTGAGAAAAATAATGTGAAACAATTGTCCTCAATACCCTTTAGAGTTACTTAGCAAAACACTTCTAAAATACCGGAGGCTGGACCCCATAAATATGCTACTAAATTGGAATCTGAAGAGATGGGCCCTGATATCCCTGTACTGTACAGGTTCCCAGGTGACTTCAGTATGGAGACCATGTCAAGATCTGATGTGAGAGCGTAGCCTTCTAGTGTGGTGAAGAGTAAAGGCTTTTATAGAGAAGCAGCATTATTCCAGCTTCATTTTACAGTGATAGCTCTGACTTGTGTGTGGAAAGTAATTTATGGGTGACAAGGTATCAGCAAAGAGATGATTTCTGGTTTTTACCACAGCTCAGCAAGAGAAGGCTGTGGCATGGGGTAGCAGTGAAAGTGGAAAAGTGGTCCAACTCTGGCTCTGTGTGCAAGGTGGATTAGCAGGATTTGCTAGTTCGTCATATCTGTATGAGCACAAGAATTCAAGGGCACTTCCAAGGTTTAGCCCTAAGGAGGATAGAGTTGGCTGAACGGAGGGAAGAAAGAATGTGGGCTAAGAATAGAGAGAACTTTGGGGAATGCTTTTGAATTTATTAAGTGTCTGTGTCTCTAACAGAAAATAAAGACGCTCAAGTCTATGAAGTAGATAATATGGATCCAAAAAAACCTCAGAAATGCAAGGCAAAGGTGTACTCTATAAATAGGAACATAGGATCATTAGAAAATTGTTGTGAAGTCATGTGACTGGCTGTTCAGTTGTATCTACATCATTCAGGGTGCCTGAAATAAAAGAAAAAGTCCAAGTAATGAGCTTTTCAAATTTAGGAGATCTTTAGAGAGTGTGTAGCCAGTGGAAGAATAAAGATCCACAGGGCATGGAGAATGGAAAAAGAGTTTCAAGTGTATTAACTTTCTCCAATGTTACCAGTTCAAATAAGAAAAGACTGAGCAATACCTGTTGAATTTGGTAATGTAGGTATTACAGATGAACTTTGAAAGCACTTTTGATGAAAGTGTATGGATAAGGAGAAATAGTTAACATAAACACAAAAATAAAACACTATGGAGAGGTCTTGGAAAATACATTTTGATGCAATGTATGAAAAAGAAAAATAGAAATAAACATAGGCAAAGAGAAAGGTTTTCAGAAAAGTATGTGTTATTATTGTCATGAAAGAGATTATAGCATGTGTCATGATACAAAATTCAGAACAAAATATAGAGATGTGTGGAGGAGCAAGGAATGAGATCTATTGTAAAAGAAGAAGAATGTTGCTAAGAACACCAAATTTTTGTCTTTTGAAACAAGAGAAAAGCAAGGATAAAAGAAGGTGAACAGATGTCATAGTAGGACAGCATGTTATTTATTTGTTGTCAGATTAAAATTTATTTGTTGTTTCATTAAAATTTGAAGCATTTCTAAGTTCCCTTTGCCCATGGTATAGCTCTTAGGTGAAAAAGATCTTGACTATGAAGTAGTTTTCTAAATTTCTGGGTTAGATGGATACATTTTTAAAAATTGTGACATTTTGCTTCTTCAGTGCTAAAGTAACTCATCTTTTCCTCCACCTTCTAAGCCATCCATATGTCTCAGAATTTAGTGATTTCCTAAATAATTATTCTTCAAAAATAGATGAAACCATGTATGAAATAATATCCTATTTAAGTTTACTATAAGAAAATTATGAGCCAAAAGCAACAGACATTCTCTCCCAACCCAGGTGGCCTCATGTACATACTGTCCCCTCTCAGATCCCAGCATTCCAAGCAGAATTTAATCAACTCTTTCCAATGGGCCTCAGTTCAAGACAAAGTAAATAAAGGATGAAGAAGAATCGTGCCTCCATCTTTGACAAGTGCGAGTCTAACTGTACAATCTTCAAAGTATATACCAAATATATCCAAAGTAGATTGTTCTTCATAAAACAGAACATTGCATTAGTTCAGAGAAAAGAGACATTTATTAAACTATTAGTCATACACATTGTATATATATCAATACACACAGAAGAATCACATTTGTAATTATAGAACATTTATCTATGTAACAGCTATTAAGAAGATTTGGATTTGTTACATTTTACATGATAAGGCAACTTTTAGAAAATGCTGCCATTAAAATTTGGCTAATTATTTTGTATCATGGAAGAATCTTTATGGATATTTATATGAGAATGGATTACATTGTTCTTATTCTATGTCTTGCATTGTGGAATGGTGTTGACGAAGTACAGATAGACACTCGGCTTCCACAATTTCCAGAAATCCCACATGAATTAAAATATTAGGGAGGATAAAATAAACCTAAAGAAGAGGAATAACTAAAATTTTATTTATTTGTTGTCTATTGATACCTAGGATTGAACATGGGGCCTTGCCCTTGCAAGACAGACACCAGAAGCACTAAGCTAAATCCCCAGCCCAATTTATTGTTGTTTTGACTGCTTATCTAGCTTTTTTTTTGTGTGCTGGGCACTGAACTTGAAATTTTAAATAATAAGTCCATGTAAACAGGATTTTGATTGCTAAACTATATTAGAAAATGCTACAGAACATAAATTCTATGACCATAAGACCTTTCCACTAACTCTACTCCACATGTCTGGTCCAAAATTTAATTCAAATTTCTCAAGTTCTATGTTGAGCAATGAATATTGATCTGCTTTCTCTGCTCATGTATACTAGACTACGACCTTTTGTTATAAAGTATATGACAAAGCTTAAAGACAGTATCATTTCATTGAGGAAACCCTGTTTGTTTCTTTTGCTCTTCTTTATTAGTCAAAAATTATGATTGAAAGCAAATCTGGCAAACCCAGTTCTCCAAACCTCCTTCCTCGTGGTTTTCTGAGCTGTCCAATCTGCTGGAGTAAACACTTTTTCTACTGAAATTTCTCAGAAAGGATTTTCATTGTGGAAACTTTAGCTAAGAATCCCACCAGATAAAGGACCCCATGTTCCTAGGAGCCTGGAGGAATTTGTACCTCGGGGACAGAATCTGCACAGGAAGTGCAGGCCCAGCCTCTTCTGCAAAGGAACTGTCTTCCCTCGTGGTCAAAGCAGGGCTTCCGGGGCAGATGTGTGGTGAGTGGTGAGTCTGGCACTAATGATGTGTCAGGCTCTCCATGCAGCTCCTGTTCCCCGCAGAGCTCATAAGGTCTCATGAAGCCAGCACTTTGTGCCATGGTAATTCCTCCCGAGGCCACCATGCTGGAGACTGTGGATCTGTGGGAAAATCTGTCAGCCAACTCTTGTCTGTGGATGGAAACAGGGCACCTGGTGGCTGAGCCAGAGCTACTCTCTTACCAACTTGATGACACTTAACAATCACGGGGCTGAAACTGTAATGGGAGGACACGTGTTCATTATGAGAAGCAGCTCCAGGATCTGTTCTCCATTTATGGCAGATCAAAATCTGTAAACCAAGGTCTGAGCCAGGTCTGTGATCTGTATTGCTTTGAAAAGTGTTGTTTTGTCATTCTTTTTTTGGCAGTACCGGGGATCAAACTCGGGTCCTTGTACTTCTAAAGTAGGTGCGGTACCACTTGAGCTAAATCCCCGGCCCTGTTTTGTCATTCTTGACTTTTAATAGTAATTATTTTGATTTTTTTATTTCTTCTAAAGAATGGAATAATACAATATTAAAATAGCCACTTCTTTTTTTGATGAAGAAATACAATAAAATCTTATCTTACAAAATACTAACAATAACAATAGTTAATACAATGTATATGCTTCTACTTGTGAAAAACGTCGATACTTTAAAACAAAGAAATAGCAATTGTGAGCTACAGGATTTGATCAGTCTAGGAAATTCACTTTGGGCTCTTCACCCCCAGGAAGGTGTCCAGTCCTCGCCTGTAATTCATGTGCGTGATCAAGCACAGGGTCTAGAACTAACTAGCGATATGTAGATCCAGAGATCTGTGTGATGGGCGGCAGCCAGCATGTTCCCCAGTGGCCTGTGCCCTCTGGTGTGCGTGCACGCGTGAGTTCCCAGCATCCTGCTGTGCTAGACATGGGTTTTGTGACAAATAACAGGGTATAAGTAAAGGTAATCTCCTTCCACGACGAGGTGAGAGGTCTGCAATCGCCTCGGGTTCCTCTTCTCTCTCTCTCTCTCCCTCCCTCTCTCTCCCCCCCCTCTGTGTCTCTCTCTCTGTCTCTGTCCCTCCTTCCCACCCTCCCTCTCTCTCTCTCTATCTCTGTCCCTCTCTCCCTCTGAATTAGAAAAAAATAACTGTACATCAATAAAGCATTGAGTTGATTCTATACCAGTTCACAGAAGAACCCACAAGATCCTCCTAAATTCCCGACACTCCGAAATGATGTGAAACCATGCAAATTTATGTTAAGTTGCTATATTTTTCAGTTATTTGTTGCACAGCAATGGCTGGTGAGCTCTCTTTCCATAGTCCTCATCTGACAGAAACATCACATTGAAAATATTGTCTACATGTCCATTTGGTTTCAGCACGATACTCTGGTGTGGGGGTGCTGGATTTCCACTGTGATCAACAGGTTCCACCCTAATTTCAATTATAATAAACTTTTATTTTTTTTGAGACAGGGTCTCGCTTTGTAGTTCAGGCTGGCCCTGAGCTCACTATGGTGCCCAAGCAAGCCGCCGCGAACTCAGCAATCCTCCCGTCTCTGCCTCCCGAGTGCTGGGATTACAGGCGTGAGCCACCACGCCCAGCATTGTGGTATGCGGTGTTGACTGTTGGTGGGTGTGTCTCCACGCCCAGCATTATATGTGGCTACCGGGGATCGAACTCAGGACCTTGTGCTTGCGAGGCAGGCGCCAGAACCATTGAGCTGACCCTCTGGCCCTATAATAAACTTTTAACTATTAGTGCAGCCACAAAAATAAAATGGAAGGAAAATAGAGGCAGCTCTGGGAACTATTTCAACAAAGCCTTACCTGTATTTATGTTGATTGGCATAAAAATTTTTTAGCTTTTAGACTATTTTTAAAATCATTTCCATTTTCTATTCCATGATTCTAAGAAAAAGACATTTAATAGAAATAGAATTTCTTAGGGTGACAGAAAACATATTGTCACGACTACTCAGAGTCCTTCATTCTGTTGATTTGATACAGGTTAAATTGAGTTCTGATCATGAGAGAGATAGTGGTTTTTTGTTTATTTTTTTGTTTGTTTTGAGACAAGGTCTCACTTGGTAGTTCAGGCTGGCCCTGAACTCACATGTAACCCAGGCAAACCTCAAAGTCAGCAATCCTCCTGCCTCTGCCCCCTGAGGCCTGGGATTATAAGCGTGGACCACAGCACCTGGCACTGTGGTGGTACTGACTGCTGGTGGGTGTGAGTCACCGTGCCTGCTATTGGTGTATGCAGTTATCAGGGATTGAACCAGGGACCTGTGCTTGCTAGGCAGGCACCAGAACCACTGAGCTAAATCTCCAGCCCTGCTGGGAATTTCTACACAGGACAAATGAGGAGCACATTTTTAGACAGTGTCCAAAAAAAAAAAAAGCCCTTCATAGCACGAAATACGTCCCACCGTGGTCTGACTTCATGTCAGTGACATTCGTTCCTTTCAGTTTTCTCTTCTGAGCGACAGGCTCAGCGACGCCCCCCCTTCAGCCTGCTGCCTGTCCAATTTCCAAAGTGTGTTCACTGCATTTCATCAGATATTTCTTGCTCTTTCAACCCATTGTTTTTAATCAGATTGAAACTTTAATCTGAGTTTTGAAAATCCAAGCAGCTTTAGTTTAAAGCACAGCAGTTGCTTTCAATTAAAGGGATATTTATGTTTTTCACATTTTTGCTCTGCAATAAACTCACATATCATAACAGTTACATGATTTAGTTGTTCTACTCACATACATTAACATGCCGTGAACTGTACAAATAGCATCTGCTTCTGAGTGTTTCCCGTGGGGGATGGGATCTTTAAACTGTGTTCTAAGACTGGAAACACTTCCGTGTCTTAGCTGGCTTTTGGGGGAAGTGGGTCCGCACGCTCGTCTCACGGAGGCACCGCGGGCGTTGGCCTGTGCAGCGGGGAGCAGGTGACTGGTGCGGCGAGGGCCTCCTGCCCACGGCGCGTCTTGCCAAGTGTAATATACGGCACCTCGAGGGAGCAGGAGATGTTCAGCATTCACGGTAGAAAAAAATGCAGCTTCGCAGACAGAGGCGAGTGAGACGCTGGCAGAGGAAGGCGCTTGTACTGGAGACGCATCTATCACCTTGGACGTGACCCCGACGGGTGGCTGAGTTCTCCGACAAAGAGCCAAAACCTTGGCTGTTTGGAAGATGCTGTCGGGGGAGAAGAAAAGCGACCGGTGTTCTTCACTGCGCAGGGCGGCTCTGAGTCCTCCTCGCGGAGCTTGCTGCTGCCGGTCGGCGGCGCACACTGTGCCCCACAGCAGGTGCGTGTCTCCCGCAGTTTGACAGGACGGCCTCGGACTCACCAGCGAACTCCTCAAGACAGCAGGGCTGGGACACGCAAGCGCCTGGGAAGCTCGTCGGAAAGAAGCTGCAGAGCGAAACCCCACCGGCCCCTCCGTCCGTGCGGCTCTTGCTCTGCAAAATGTGCATTTGTTCGTCTTGAGAAAGAGAAAACGTCTCCGCGCACGCTGGAGAGGATCTGACGCCTGACGCTGCTGAGCTGGGCGGACCCCTTGCCTGGTCGCGGGCGCAGCTGAAACCCGCGGCCGTGTTTTGCTCCTGCTGCCGAGTCCTCTTCATGCCACAAGCGGGGGTCTCTGTTTTAAAGTACGGCGATAAAACAAGGGAAAGGAGAGGGGCGCGGCGTGATACACACTGAAGCACACTGAGGCGGCCTCTGTACTGCGCTCAGATTCTGAATCTTATCTGAAGTTTAAATATTTAAGCATCTACACGTATGCAGTTCTCATTTGTGCAAGTCTTTGTCACACTTCTATTTTAGTGTTTATCGTCATGTTACACTCGCTGGCTCACAATTCAGTAAACTCATATGTTGTTCTCCTGTTATAACTGATATCAAATTTCTGAACATCCTTTCAACGAGTTATCTTCAGGGAGCATCATGCATATATATTTTTGCACTCTGGAAGAGTTTTCCAAAAGTGCTATTATTTTCTTATGAACCCAACAAAAAACAGTTGATATTTTTCTATTTAATAATGCATATTAATAGAGATTAAGATTTAATGCCACTCATTGGTAAGGACATAGTTCTATTTTTTTTTAAATCTCAGTTTTACTACACCAGCTAGTGACAACTGTGCGATAAGTATTTCTATTTCATCGGACACCAGTAGGTTTATCTGCTCTTTCTTAGTGATTTTCAACCCGGTCAGACCCAGAAAAAATATTTTTAAAAGTATGTGAAAATTTTTAATGTGCTAGATCTTCAGACTAGGCAACTTCAAGGAAGTTGTTGATGATAATCCTTTTTCTCTGGAGAAAACCTTTGCTGTTACTATTATTGCGGTAGGGTGTGCATTTGTGAGTTCCTGTGTGTGCACAAGTGACTTTTTCTTCCCAGAGATCCTTGCGATCATGAAATTGTCGGTTCTGTTGGCGTCCTTGGAAGGCTCCCAGCCCACCTTCATGCCGATAGAGTCACCCCTCTCGGCATCTCTAGAAAGCCCGCGACTACTTTCCGCATGAGCACTTCCATTCTTTACACTTAAAAAGATTGATTTAGTACCAGCTGCGTTCCAGACACTGTCTCATTGCCGCAGTTATCGAAATGAGCCGCATGTGTGGTTCCCTGAGAGCCCTCCTTCTCCTCGGAGAAATGAGCCGACAAGCAAATCACTAGATAATGGCGCGATGTGTATCACAGCGGAGTCAGATCAATAGAAGGTAGGGCGAGACCGGCTCTTCTGGGAAAAGCCAGAAAATATTTCATAAAAGGAACCGTCGCGCTGGAGGCCAAAGAATGTCTGCTGTGTAATTGAAAAGTAAAAGCAAAATTTTAATCCAAGGGAGCGTACGATGTGAGAAACAGCGAGTGTGTAGAGTTGGGAGTGTGCGTGAGCATTTAAACCACGTCGGTCCGCGGGGTTTACACGCAAGTGTGCGAGGCGATGGGGAGGACAAAGGTGACGTTTGAAATACGTTGCACACTGGACTGTGATTGTGGGACGTATTTCAGGCTTCAGGTGATATCTGTCAGGTCGTCAGGAATGACTGGGGTTTTCTACAGAGGAAAGGACGTGCTCCCTTTGTGTTTAGAAAAATACATTTATAGTAAAATAGTGAATACTAGAGCTGGGTAACTAGCAGCGTGGTGTGCAAGGAGGCTATTACACTCGTGCCAGGGAGAGGCCAGTGGAGCCTGCCCCTTCTCTGAGACACCACACTGGCACATACTTATGGGGTACAGGGTGGAAGTTTCATACATGCACTCGTATACAGGTGCAATCATCAAATCAGAACTCTCTCCTAAGTGAGGAATAAAATGATGAAAAAATGTTTTCTTAATACTCAGACAAATAAAAGCAACTGTTAGAACAGGGTGCTTTATTAATATAAAACTGACTTGGGGCCAGAGATTTAGCTCAGTGGTTCCAGTGCCTGCCTCGCAAGCGCAAGGCCCTGAGTTCGATCCCCGGTAACCACATACAATGCTGTGTGTGGTGACTCACGCCTGTAATCCCAGCCCTCAGGAAGCAGAGACAGGAAGATTGCTGAGTTTGAGGCTTGCCTGGGCTACATAGTGAGTTGAGGGCCAGCCTGAACTACAAAGCAAGACCCAGTCTCAAAAAAAAAAAAAAAAAAAAAACTGATTTTTCCATGAATTTCATCCTTCTGCATTAGTCTTGATTTCTGCCTTGAGATTCTTATATATCTTACATTCAATTAGTATGTTATGGGTGTGAACTGCAGGCAGTATGATTAGGGAATGAATCAGATGTACACAAATAGTGTGTGTTCTTACTTATATCTGCAGGTTTTGAAAATAGCTGATCTCATAGAAACAGACCATAGAACAGTGGAAGCTAGAGCCTGGAAAAGGCGCTGTGGCTGGGGAAAGAAGCTGTCGGAGAAACAGTGGTGACAGGGACGTGGTTACATTCGGACCAAAGGAACAGTGTCTAAAATTTCAATGCACAGTAGCTATGGCAACAACATTTAATTGTGTATTTGAAAATAGCTGGTAGAGTAAATTCTGAGTATGCTCTACACAAAGGAAGGATAAGTGAGGTGAAAGATACACCAATTATGGCTCCTACATGTATTGAAATGCTACTGTATCTCCATGTGAACAATTACATGTCAATTTAAAATATTTTAAATGTATGCATGGGTATATCTGTATGTTTATATATGTGCATGCTTACAGGTATGTGTTTTCATAAATAAAACTTACCATATATGTTCATATTTATTTATAAAATCATTTGCTAAATCATTCTCCAGGCCTGAGGTACTCATTTATCTCAATTCATATCATATGACTCTCATCTTTTTTTCTTGGTAGCTTGCTTCAGATCTGTTCTCATTTCTTGAAGTTCTGAAATAGTACACTGAATTTATGATTTCATTAATATTTTCTGATTACATTTCACGCTGTATATTTCCATTTCTGTGAACAAGAAAGTACTGCCCTTTTCCCATGTCAGACACACTCACAATGCCTTTGTCTTTAATTTCCTCTGAGTGACCACAGTAAATCAATGGCCATGGTGAAAGAAAATATGAAAGGGATTTATAGTAAATGGGACAGTTAATCTACATGAAGTTATCACACATCACCATTTTGGAAAAATAGAATTAAAGCACTACTATATATATATATATATTTATAAATTTATATTATATATTATAGAATATTTATATATATTTAAATGTATATTTATAATATATAATATTCATATTTATATATAAATATATATTAGAGAGAAAGACTTAATTAGCTTAGTTGTTTTTACCAAACATGGCTTTAATCAATATGCATCCTTATCTCTCCACTTATGAACAACTTTTGATTTTTACTTCACAATCCTTTAAATTTTCAACTACTAAGTGGCAGGAAATAACTTGCACCAAAAGGTCCAGTGCTTCTAGCTAGAAAAAATTAAGCTAATACACTGAATGTTTCATTTTAACTCAAAATGACCAAATTAAGATATTATAGGCTAACATTTTTGTAGACAGCTGGCTATGTAGGCCATTGGCTGAATTTTTTAAAATCAACTTTAACTAAATTTTCTGTGGGATATTTATAAAACTTCCTCTATTTTAACATCCTTCCTCCTCGGGCCAGGACCGCTCCAGGAGGCATCCATGCTTTCCGGCCAATGAGGAGATGTGCCGAGTGTATTCCCTCCGACTCGAACAAGTCTGTTTCTTAGCAGGGAATATTGGAATGACAACTGACTAGATAATTAGTCAAAAGTATCAACTTTCTCTAAAAGTCTCTGCTTTCCTTAGGCTACTGAGAAACTTAAGTGTTAATTTCAGAGTTTCATTGGTTAGGACACTTCCAGGAAGAAAGTGTAATGGCTGTTCTCATACGCACCCCCCTCCCCCCGGCTCGGTCACACTGTGCTCTTGTAAAAGACAGCTGAAGTATCATGGATGGTGAGTGTTTGTTTTTGATCACGGCTGTGAGAAAGGCACAGAAGTTTTCGTTTCAGGGCAGCAATTAGAGCAATGCATGCAGTCTTAATTTCTCAATGTGCTCAGCAGCAGAGGAGGACATCTGGCTGTACGCAGACCAACATGCAATCAAATTAACATTATGAGAATACCACTGGTGATTCCCATTTTCTTCCCAACATAAACTATTTTTGAATTTCTTTGTTGTCTGAAATATGATCATTTTATTTAGATGCCCAGCCAGGAACTTCATCTCCAAAGGGTACTAAAGCTGCACTGGTTTTGAAAAATGACTTTCCTTATTTCTCAACAAGTCTGGGTGGCAGTGGTCTAGCAAGGAGGAGAAGCTGCCATACTGAGGCTTCCACAGTCCCGTCTATGGCTCTGTTTCTCCAGAGAGGTCAAAGCCCGCCCATCGTTACAGAGCAAGGACGGGAGGCTATCCGTCCCTTCGAACAGGGGGATGTTTCTGGCTTGCATTTGTCCTGACGATGACATACAGTATCGCTGGCCTATTCTGTCTCTGTAGGGATCTATATAGCTGGCTTTCAGGCTAGTCTCTCCTTAGCAGAAGAAATAGCTAACTGGAACTATAATCAATTCTAGGAGCATATCTCTACAATCGACAAGATTAGCACATTTTTTCCAGAGAGTTATTGTATGCATGCATGGTATACATTTTAAGTGACTATGAGACACTGTATGGAAAATTGCATCATTTTACAAGTAGCGATCTGTGCTCAACATGGCAGCACATTTACAAACGATGATCAATTTATGAGCAAATATCTTAACTATAGTGCAATTCTGTGTGTGTAAATGTATTTTAGGGAGCAGGTGGATTAGGCAGCAGACAAGTATGTTTTAAACATCTTAATAAGTATCTTAATAAACATCTTAATAATTTTGTTACGACTTAATCAAATGTCATTTCACACATCTTGTGCTGTTCGGTGGCTTTCAAAGTATTTCAGATAACCTTATTATCATCTGTTTTATTATAATTGCAAACTACACAAAATGGAGAGTACACAGTGACAAATGTCCACCAGACTAGGCCTCTTGTCCTTTGCCTCAGAAAGGGGACACCTTCACTACTGTACTGAACATGATTTCAGAAGTGTTCTAAGAAGTTGCAGTTCAGGGCCGGAGGGTTAGCTCAGTGTTTCTGGCACCTGCCTCACAAGCGCAAGGCCCTGAGTTCAATCCCCGGTAACCACATACAATGCTGGGCGTGGAGACTCACACCCACCAACAATCAATACCACATACCACAGTGCC
>PVIC010017831.1:0-32267 GCA_004025085.1 Thryonomys swinderianus
GTCCTTCCGTGGGCAACACACCGACAGACTGTGTAACACACCAGTGGAATTTCACTCAGCAATATACGCAAGTCAGCTGCCAGGCCGCACAGAGACACCAAGGCACATCGCACACCCGGAAAGCCCCGCACCTCAGGACTCCAACTGTGCCATGTTCTGGAAAAGGCAAAAACAGGATGGCAGGAAGCTCAGTGGTTTCCGGGGAAAGAGACGAGCAGGTGCTATTCGGGGGCTTTTCTGGCAGGCAAACTCATTTGTTTGCTATCTGAGTCTCACTATCGAGCACGGGCTGCAGCGATCCTCCTGCCTCAGCCTGCTGAGCGCTGGGATGACAGGTATTGACAGGTGTCCAGCACCACACTCAGCTCGAGGTATGAAGTCCTATGTGAAGAGTTCAGAACAAGCTGCCTGGAGATCTGCTACTTGGGCGCAGGGACGGGTTCGAACTCAGGGAACCCGGGAAACAGCAGGTACAGCAGGGCACCCTGAAATCCGCGTTTCTTCCTGAAAGCAGACAAAATCAATCTCACTGAAAGATATCTGCCCTTGGCCAGGAAGGAAAGGGTGTCCTCCTCGGCACAGCCAGGGAGCCGAGGCCCAGAGACACCCGGACCCGCAGCCTCCTTCGCGTGCCCCTTGTGCTGTACGTCACGGCCCTAATGCCAGTCTGTCCACCTTCCACACACGCACTGATTCTGTGCTCTGCAGTTTTCTTGTTAGGGATCCCATCTGCATGTGAATAAAATTGTTCACAATTGATTTATTTACATGCATATGATTAGAAACTGAGCTCAGGGCCTTCACACTGAGGTATACGTCCTTCCCTTTTTAAAATTTTTCTTTTGAAACAGATAAGTTTCTAGATTGTCCAAGCTGGGATTCACCTTGAGACCCTCCTGCCTCTGCATCCCAGCGGGCTGGGATTACAGGTACCACAATGCCTGGTTTACTTTGGTTATTTATATTAACATGGCTTATCAGCTGTCACAAACGCATCACAGTCCTGCGAGCTGTAAACGGTAGGGAAATGGGGGGTGGCACGTGAGGAAGAGATTAATGGGAACTTTCCTGTTCAATTTTTCTGCAAATGTGAAACTCATATAAAAGTGAAGACGTAAGCCAGGCATGGTAGTGCATGACTATAATCTGGCACTATGGGAGGCTGAGGCAGGAGGATTGAAAATTCAAGCCCAGCCTGCGCAGAGAAGCAACATAGTGAGACCTTGGATCAAAACAATTAAAAATGGAGGCAGAGCAGGGGATTTAGCTCAGATGGTGTGGTGCCTACCTTGGAGACACAACGGCGCGAATTCACTCCCCGGTACCACGGAATACATGAGCCTAGGGCACGGCTCAGGGCTACGGCCCTCGTCTACAGCGGTGAGGTCCCGGCTCCGTCTCAGTCTGGTGGGGCGCAGGAGCCCAAGGGATGCTAACAGGAATTATAAAAAAATTTAATCAATACAGGAAACAGCAGCGATTAGCTCCTCATTTCTTCTTTGCCTTTGTCATTCAACTTTGTTAACAAATGTATACACTGTAAGCTATTCCCTTTCGTTTAGAAACCCAGAAATATGCTCTGTTGGTTTAACCATAACCACGGTTGGGATGTGGCCACTACAATCGCTTTATTTTTACTTATTTTTACTATGATTGGGAACTGAACCCAAGGCTTGATGCACAAATACTCTACCACTACATTATATTCCTGGCCATAAGGCAATTATTTTAAGTATTAGAAGGTTTGCTGAAATTTTGAAGTGTTGAATAAGAAAAAGGTTTAATTTAACTGCAAATACATTCGCTTTTTGTTTTTTGTTTTTTTTTTGAGACAGGGTCTCACTTTGTAGTTCAGGCTGGCCCTGAGCTCACTATGTAGCCCAGGCAAGCCTCAAACTCAGCAATCCTCCTGTCTCTGCCTCCCGAGTGCTGGGATGACAGGCGTGAGCCACCACACCCAGCTGCAAATACATTCTTAATCTCTTTATTATTTGTCTTTTGGGTGCTGAGGACTGAACCCACGGCACTGCACACCCTAAGAATGTGCTATACCGTGGAGGTAAACCTCAACCCAGAAAATATATTTTTGGAAACCTACATTTAAGCTACAACATATGATTGAAAAACACAGGGGGCATTTAAATTTTTTAAAAATGTATGTAAAAGAAACCTTGCCACGAATCCCTCTCAGAACCTCAGCCCTCACTCCTGTTGTAGCTGGGCTTCTGGACCAGCCCCGGGGCCCCTTCCTGGGCTCTTCGTTGTGCTGCTGTGGCTGCCTGATGTCTGGAGCAGACTCAAAACTCTTCTCGCTGGGCCAGAGATTTAGCTCAGTGGTTCCAGCGCCTGCCTCGCAAGTGCAAGGCCCTGAGTTCGATCCAGATAACCACATACAATGCTGGGTGTGGGGACTCACGCCCACCAACAATCAATACCGCATACCACAGTGCCGGGCGCGGTGGCTCACGCCTGTCATCCCAGCACTCGGGAGGCAGAGACAGGAGGATTGCTGAGTTTGAGGCTTGTCGGGGCTACATAGTGAGCTCAGGGCCCGCCTGAACTACAAAGTGAGACCCTGTCTCAAAAAAAAAACCAAAAAACAAAAAACAAGTCTTCCTGCTCACGCTCCTCGTGACTTTGTGTGGCACAGGGCCGGGTTCAGCGAGTGTGGTGAAGGGGACACAGTGTCTTCTTACTTGCCAGAAACTGCGGTACCAGAAGCACCCTGTGTCACAGAGCACACCCCTTTCTCAGAAGTTTTCTGCGCACCTCTTTTCACAAACGCTTTCCCAAGGCCTGAGAGCACTCAGAGCTCGCCGTGGGGTGCTCGCCGTGGGGTTCCGGGGCCGCCTGACTTCTCCCCATTTCATCGGCGTTGAAAAACGCACCTGCCTGGAGATGTTGGTTAAAGGACTCTTCACAGAGGAGAATGGAGTGGTTTCCACGGAGAACTCTGAACCGTGGACTCAAGTTTTCTCTCCCATGAGGAGATTTCTTTAAAAAGCTGAGACCCGTGACAGCGCTAAAATGACAAAATTTCACGTTCAAGTGTCGATCCTGATCCGCGATGTACAGCGCATTTTACAGCGGGCTTTTCTCAGCTGCAGCTCACGGCTGACTGCACGACAGGTCTGAGCGTGCCGCACGCCGCCCCTGAGTGTGAACGTTGCACTTCTCATGCTGAAGGCCCCTGCCTGGTCCGGTGCATTCAACACAGCTTTGTTTCAGTCACACCTTGTGTAACTGAGATGACCTAAAAGTACTTGTGAATGACCCCTCTCCCTCTCTCTCTGTCTCTCTCTCTCTCTGTCTCTCTCTCTCTCTGTTTCTCTCTCTCTCTGTCTCTCTCTCTCTGTTTTTCTCTCTCTCTCTGTTTCTCTCTCTTGCTGTCTCTCTGTTTTTTTCTCTCTGTCTCTCTCTCTCTGTTTCTCTCTCTCTGTCTCTCTCTGTTTCTCTCCCTCTCTCTGTCTCTCTCTCTCTTTCTCTCTCTATTTTTCTCTCTCTCTGTTCACGGATGGAACTCAGGACCTTGCACCTGCCAGGCGGCGGGTGCAGTGCCACTCAGCTACATGCCCGTCCCTGCCCATTCTAACAGTAGCCAGACTTCGTAACTTCTCACAGTTATCTAATGCGTATTTCACAAACCTTGAAAATACAGAGGCTACGGTGCGGATGGGTAAAGGCAGGATCGGCAGCCGCGCGGCCTGGTCCCCTGCCCCACACTGCACAGCTGGTGCCACCACGCGGCTGCTGCCTCCCGGGCACTGTGCCCTTTGCTCGCCAGGTCCTCTCAGTGCTATGGGCCAGACTCTCCCGTCTGCCCTGCTCTTCCAAGGAGGACACAGTAGAGGCCACAGCCGGGTTTTCAGTCATCACAGCTTAATCCTAGAATTCACCCCCTTCGACCTTAGGCTGTTTTACCTCACGGGACCGAAAGACACCACTGAGAAAAGCCCCTTACAGCAGCAGGCGGATTATATATAACCCTGGCTTCCACAGAATCTGTGGCACAGCTGTCTGCTCAGCTAATCAGAGATCTCTGTTCACGTCACCAGGACGAAGTGTCGGCGTGTGCGGTTATTTCCACGTTAATCCTGCCTCTGACTTTCCCCAGACACACAGGAGAGGGACGCTGCTCCCCAACACCAAAAAGCAAAGTCTGACAATCCTGGCAAACACAGACAGCCAAAACCACTGACGAGAGCATCTAAACAGAAACAGAGTAATTCAGGAAATGTCCATTTTACGGGACTTTCTCTGTCACTTAAAATTCATCCCTCAAGAGGTCTGGCCAACCATTACACAATCTTTCATTTATAAACACAGAGGTGATTAAATCAGTTCCAGTGAATTTCGCTGTACTTTGGATAGAGGATTAATGGATTTTTTTTCCTCTTAGATACTCTGAAAAGCATTAACCTTGGTCACAAGTGAAAGCTTATAAAAATGCCAGCTAAAAATATCTGGAATGTTTCAAATATCAATCTTTAACACCAGTACCTTAGCATAGTGCCAGGCATATCATAAATATTGAGTAAACATTTCTTGAACGTTGAGAAAATGAAATCAGCCCTCTTCAACTGCATTGCATGTGAATATACTAATTAGTATACAACTAAAATGTTTTCGTAACCTTTCCTTTTTTAACTTTTATTTTTATCAGTGCACGTTTCAGTACATAATGATTACATTCATGGTGGGTGATTTTGTCTGTAGCTCTAGATTATTTTTAGAGGGAAAAGTCTCTTCATAGAGGTTTCTTTGTTTGCTTTTTGGCAGTGCTGAGGACTGAACCCCGGGCTTTCCCTATCACCGAGCGACGCGCCTCTGTGGGCCGACCTGGGGAAAACACTGGGCACGGACAGCAGCCCCCAGAGAGAGGCCCCCCCGGAAGGCAGCAGAGCCCTGTCTTGACGAGGTGGCTGAGGCCGGGCGCAGGGACTTTTCCAAAGCAAATGCGAGAATGGACTGCAGGGATCCTTTGGCTGGATGGAGAATGTAGGTAAACACAGGGACGATTCAATCAGTTCCAGTGAATTTTGCTGTATTTTGGATAGAGGATTAATGGGTTTTTCCCCTCAAGTTTAACGTCTAAGACTAAATGCACCCAAATGTGATAAACGGTGGTATTTTGCTAATTTTAATTTAACTAATTCTAATGATTCCATGCCCTTTAAATCACTGTATTCAACTCTTTCCTGAGAAAGTAGAGAAAAAAGCTAACATCATCTATGCATACAGTTGATCCCTAAATCTGAGACTAAGGCAGAGATTTAGGCACTTAAAACTGAGGGATGAGGGCTGGAAATTTAGCTCAGTGGTTCCAGTGCCTGCCTCGAAGTCCAAGGCCCTAAGTTTGAACCCGGTAACCGCATATAATGCTGGGTGTGGTGACTCACACCCACTAGCAATCAATACCACATACCACAGTGCCGGGCATGGTGGCTCACGCCTGTAATTCCAACACTCGGGAGGCAGAGGCAGGAGGATTGCTGAGTTCGAGGCTTGCCAGGGCTACATAGTGAGCTCAGGGCCAGCCTGAACTGCAAAGAGAGAACCTGTCTCAAAACAACAACAACAACAACAACAAAAAACAACTGAGGGATGAGAAATCAGATTTGTGCACATGAAAGATTTTCGATGTTAGGAATTGTGAGACTGTGCTATTAGCTTTAGCTTTCACTCTCCATTTTTTGTTATTAATTGGTGGATTTAATTTTGAATTGTTACTTATTCACACTGATATTTTAATATTTTTGAGCAAACCTAATCAATAAAATGTATAGAAAGTAATCTTATCTGCTTTGAGTCTTAAGCTGTTTGATAGTTATTCTGGACTTTTAAATATATATATGCTTAGGGCCAGGGATTTAGCTCAGTGGTTCTGGTGCCTGCCTTACAAGTGCAAGGTCCTGAATGCAATCCCCAGTACCCCCCCCCCGAGGAGTGGCTTTATACAAGATATTAATAAAAATTAAAAATAAGGGTCCAGGTGAGGGAATACATCCCCATAATCTCAACACTTTGGGAAGGCTGAGGTAGGAGGGTCACAAATTTTAGTCCAGCTCGGGCAAGTTAGTGACTTAGCGACACACTATCTCAAAACAAAAAATAAAGACTTGGAATTTAGCTTTGTGTGAAGGGCTTGGGTTCAAACCCCTAGTATAAAAAGAAAACGAAAAAACCCTTAATATATAACTTAGTCCTATTTTTCTAAGCAAAATTAATTTCAAACTAATAAATGTAATTTAGGGGATAAAAATTAATTTTATTTAAAACTAAACACAAAAATTGGACATTTGCCTAAGCATTTCTCCCTTTCTTCTTGTCACACACATCAGACTGTTCCCAAGGCTTAGTGAAGACAGTGGCGAGCGTGACCAGCTGTCAGGAACCACCCCGGGCAGGGCCCCGAGCGCGGGCGCCAGGGCGAGGACCCCAAGCCAAGCGCGGCGGCCTCACGCGCATGCGCCCGAGCCCCGCGGGGCAGGGCCTCGCCGCAGCAGACGAGGCCCCGCCGCCGCCCCCCGGGAGAAGCGGGCTTCGAGTCCAGGGCGCGTCCCCGGCCGGGACTGACTGGCCGCCAGGCGGGCAGGGTCAGCTGCGCTGGAGGCTGGTTTGGGGAGGTTGGCACCACCATTCTGTGCAAAGCATCCTGGCCTCGTGGGGCGGGGGAGCGGCCGGGCGGCAGCCCGGCCCGGTGGGCAGAGCCGGGCCGGCCCGGAGGGACAGGAGGCCGGCCTTCCGCCCGCGCCCCCCGCGGGCAGCTGCCCAGCCGGGGCGTGTTCCCCGCCGGCGAGGCCGCCGGCCAGTCCCGCCGAGGCTGGAGACGGCTCCGTACCAAACCCCAGCGCCCGAACCCCGCGGCACGGACGTGGCCTCGGGGGCCCAGGAAGGGGCCCGAGACCCGCGCGCCCGCCGGGCGGCCTCCGCGCTCCGTGACGGCGCCAGGCCCGGGCGGAGGGGACCCGCCGGGGCTTCCTGTGGAAATGCCGCCCCTGCAGCCTCGCCGGCCTCCCTGGCGTCCGCGGAGACGAGCGGGCTGAGCTGCGCCCGCAGCCGAGCCCGGGGACTGGCCCGGCGCTGCGCCCCGCGGTGCTCGCGGCACGACCGCTGCGGCGGAGAAAATAGCTAGTGCAGCGCATCTGTGGACGCACAGGACAAAAACGCAAAAGGCACGAAAGCGGACCGGAGTCGGCGTCCCCAAAGCCTGCCCTGCCGTCTCCTCCTCTCAGGGGCGGCCGCCCTGGGGCCCTGCCGGTGGCCGGCAGCGGGCTAGAACCCGGCCCTCCTCGCGGCGGCGAAACGCGCTGCGCGCACGGCGGCCGCGCGCTCGCTCGGTCAGCAGCGGGCGGCGCCGGCTCCAGGCTCAACCGCACCCCCAAAGCGAGCAAGCTCTGCGGCCGTCTGTCATTTGCTGGGGCAGCGCCGGCAAAGCTGCGAGCAGCAGTCCTTACGTCCCCTCGACCTGCTCATTATTAGGGCCAGGAAGCAGCAACACCCATTTCCAGCAAATACCGCCTATGGAATCTGGGTTTTAAGACAAACGTTTGACTTAAATAATTAGTTTTATATGCTCTTCTCATTTTTGGTGATATGTAACCATGAAAAAGTATACTTCTGTGTCATTTTCAATTATTTTTTCACTACACAAAACAAATTCAACTTTTATTTTAAAATAGAATTTATTCAATACTACAATGAATTCAATACAATTAAAAACAGCTTTTCTTGTCAGTATTGGCACATCATAAATAAAGTACTGTGCTACATCAATGCTCCAAAATATTTTAAACCTGAAATCATGTTCCACAAAAAACAAAACCTAGTAGTTATAAATTTTTTTTTTTTTGAGACAGGGTGTCGCTTTGTAGTTCAGGCTGGCCGTGAGCTCACTATGTGGCCCAGGCAAGCCTCAAACTCAGCAATCCTCCTGTCTCTGCCTCCCGAGTGCTGGGATTACAGGCATGAGCCACCACGTCCGGCAGTTATAAAAATTTTTATACTAACTACATATCAAAGTATCTAAAAAATTCCATGCTTGAAGCAATCATCTAAAAAAGATAAAAATCCAATCATATATTTTTTAAAAAGTTCTCATCTCAGCAAAATACAATAGAAAGTAAAACGAAAATGGCAACTCATTCACATTAACTGTCACAATTAACTAGATAAACTTCAAATATTAAAACAATCTATGTTCTGTGGGAGTAGAAAGGTCACTCATGATACTTTCAAAGACCCACCTGGTAACAGTAAACACTTTCTTGTAGTTGCCTTTTGTTAATAAGAAGGGTGACCTTCAGATTGTTTTAGAAATAATTTGTTCTCTAATGAACATTTCAAATAAAAAGGCTGCTTAAGGAAACATTAAGCAAGGAAGTTTACATTCAAGGTTTTTGCTGAATAATGGGCTATGTATTACCATCAATTTTTAAAAAACTAAATACTGTACTCTAACACAGTAGAGAGATATATTCCAAAGATGTGAATAATTTGATTCAGATCCTTTGAATCCAGAGTATTTTACAGAAAATATGAAATGATTTACATTCAGTATTTTATTAACTTTGCCCCCTTTAGAATTACCTTGAGACAAACAGGGCACCAAAAATGTAAATTGTAAAACTGCTCACTTCCTATCATCTTGAATGAATTCAGCCTTTTTTCTTCTCAACAAAACAGTAAAGCCTCTTCAAACTGGTATATTTCACTAGCTTAAGATACAATTCTTATGTTTCTGAAACTTCTCTGGCTGAGATCAAGCTTAAATAAATCAGTTCAACTATCTTTAGTTGAACATGTGTGCTTTTTGTTTCTATCTGAAGCACAAATCGAGCAAAGTGCAACACCCCTTCGCGCTGATCACGTCCCACTCCACTGAAATCTCTCTGCATACAGAACTAAACTATGTAGATGAAAATACCACATGGACCCAAAGTCTCTTCTTTTAAAATAGTAAGTTGCAGACTCAAGTGAGGAGTTGAGAATCTTAAAAGACCTGCAGGCTAGGAAAACACCCCGCTCTGTGTGAGGGTATTAAGGTCTTTCCTCACAAATCTCATATTTATTTTTGCTGAACTAAACTGACGGGAAAATTATGTACATTATAGTTTAAGATATTTCGTGATTTCTATTTGAAAGGTCACAAAAATGTACATAGGGACTACCTAAGAAATAACTTTCTTGCAGTAAGTATTAATAAATATATTGTTTTTGAGCCATATTTAAGCAAAACTCCGCTCTGCAAGTCACCCACAGTAGGTAAACAAACACAGAAGCTACATTTTCATCCTACTCTTTGTCCATTTTGGCTCCCAAAATAAAATATTTCTGACTTTAATTTCTACCTTCCACTAGGTAACTAGGTTTATTTAAGTACAATATAAAGTGGATATTAAGGGTTGGCGCTAGGGATTTTATTTACTATTATGTGTTTGTCTAATCGGTATGCTTTTATTTTTTCACTTGGTGGTGCTGGGGACCAAGACTCGGTCCTGGTGCATGCCAGGCAGGCACCCCCACAAGCCTCCGTCAGCCCGTCCGCAAGCTTAACCGGGAGCCAGGCCACGGGTGACTTCCTCGGCGACTGAGGGCTGGACAAAGTAAACTTTGAACCAAGTAGCTCAGATTTCTAGTTATGCTACGTAGTGTTTCCTTGGAGTAAGATCTAAAATCTAAGATAACAGATGAAAATATCAGTCATTAATTCATGAAACAAAACTCTTTTGAGAAATTGTCTTATTTCAGTGTAGTTGAGACAAAACCAAAAACCCAGTACCTCTAACATTCTTCATAAAAGGTAGCTGGGGCTTTTGAGCACCATAAAGATGAGAGTGCAGATAATTTTACTAAAAAAGCTATATTTTGGCAAATGTAGTGCTGATATTATAAGTGAAAATATAGCTGAAGTTTTAAAATGGCACTTAAGTCTTTTCTCTATCAGAGTCTGCCAAGTAAATTAGATTCTTTGGGAAAAAAATTCAAACTTTATATAATGGAAGAAAAATAGGATTAACTCCTACTTCTCAGTAAGTCATCTGCCCCATGCAAAAGGACTCATAACTGTCACACAGAGAGGGGCTGTCAGCTTCTATTTGCAATCTACTTGGCAAAAGTTAAACAAAATCACCCAATGCTAAATTTAAACATCAAAGATCTAGCCACTTTTTAAAGTATTAGTTTTTGGTTCTGTAGTAGAGATTAAACTCAGAGCTTTCCCACCGAGTCACATGCCCAGCCTTTTTGAGTGTCTCACTAAATTACTGATTTGACAAGGCTGTGTTTATACTTGAGATTCTCCTGCCTCAGCCTCCCTGAGTGCTAGGTTCCAGAAATGACCACCACATTCAGCTTTTTTTCTTTTCTTTTCTAAGAACCAGAGATTGAACTCAGGGTCTTTGGACTGAGCTATATCCCGTTTTTTTCTTTCTTTCTTTTGTATGTCAAGACAGTCTTACTACATGGTCTGGGCTGTGCTCAAACTTACCATCCTGCCTCGACCTTCCAGAGTGCTGGGATCACAGGAATGTCCCAGCATGCCTGGCTATTTTCTATCTTTTAAGTAAGTTAATTGGCCTTAAAATGAAAAGAATAGATCTGTTCACATATTTTGTGCATTATTTACAGGTAAGCAAAATTCTGCTGCTTCTACAATCATCTGCCATTTGGGACTTTCTTAAAGTAAAAGATCATGAGAAGATAACTTGATTTCTAACTTTAAGGATAATGATTAAGGCCACAGTTGAGATTTTTGCAAAGAATCAGAAAACGGTGTTCCAAAGTTGGAAGTTCTCAGCATGACTAACTGACCAATTTACTGACTTTGTACCTGAGAACAGAGCTGGGATAGTCCACTTATACCTTCCACAGTAGGAACTATCTTTCTTACGATTAAGGATAGTGACCCATGGGGAAAGGAGTGGAGATCTGGGGACAGGATGACAAATTGTTGAGGAGGGAACTCTCAAAATATGAGCCATTAACAGTAATATGTAATTTGACAAATTATTTTCTTTTCGGTACCAGGGATAGAACTTGCTTGCCAGGCAGGCACAGCACAAATGTTCTTTAAGAACAAAGTTCGGCATCAGTAGAATCAAATTTCAAAGACGTGAAATACCAAAGTGAAATTGACTGCAAGTACAAAAACGAAAGCTGAGCTGGGTGTGGTGGTGTACACGTGTAGTCCCAGCACCTGAGAGGCTGACGCAGGAGGAACTCCAAGAGTTCAAAACCAGTCTGGGCTAAATAGTGCATTCAAGGCCATCCTAAACTACATAGTGAGACCCTGTCCCCAAAAAACCAACCAACCTTAAAAACCTACAGAGAGAGAGAGAGAGAGAGAGAGGAGAGGGAGGGAGGGAAGGAGGGAAGGAGAGATGGAGACAGAGACAGAGAGGAAGAGAGAGGGAGAGAGATGAAAGCTGTATTTTTAAGAAAGTGGAGGGTCACTATGAACCACACTTCAGCTCCTGTGTCCTCTCATGACTAGTTCTATACATTAGTTTCTCTGTACTCAGAAAAATAATGGAATATAATACATCCGAAGTAACTTAGCTTCTCAAGTTTAAAAAATGGTTGTAATTTTTAAAAACATTACAAAAATTTTTCATTACAGGTACAAATTATCAATGATGAATGTGATCATACTGTACATCTAATATGTACCAATAATTAAAAAATGCTTATGTTCATTCCCAAATTGAATATTTATAACCTCAGCATGATGTAAGATCTAAACCTTCCCTGATGAACAGCTGCCTTCTTGCGTGGTCTCAAACAGTTATTCCTTGGGAGGGGATAAAATATGCATAAATCTTTAACAAAAAAGTCTGTGCAGAAACTTGCTGTGACAGTTATATTTCAATCTGGCATTAGAGCTGAAGGGAACATTTCAGTAAGGAAAGTACAGGGCAAGGCCAGAGAATTTTAAAAAATATATAGTGTATATAATACATCCTGGAAATTACATAGACTATATGCTTTTATTTAATGTGAAGGCACAACTTTAATATATTTAAAAGCAAGTGCATTTTAATTCTTTATAATTATCAGTACCAGCTTATAGAAATATATATTTGCAAACGTGTCACCAAAAATGCTTTCAGAATGTCAGCTCAAAAGTTGATTTAAAAAGTCACTCTTTTGGTAAAAAGTCAAGAATGCGTCATTGTAGGTCGCCATGGCATTACTGCTGGGCGGCGTGTTCTTCAGCAGCTGCTGGGTTTTCTTCACTTGTTGAGTAGCTCATCATCTAGGGATAAATAAAAGATGTCAGGGATACGCAAATTCTCAACTTGACCTTGATAATCACTAACTCAGCGAAAGAATTCTGATTTTATCAGAGATGCAGAACACCCCCAGACCAGCAGGAGGAATCATGGGCGTCCGTAACCGTCCAGCGCGGGCCTCGGCTCCGCAGCACTGGGGCAGAAGTTTGCGTCCCGCTGCGGCCGCGGGGCGGCTCCCTGCAGAGCGTCACGGCCGGCCGGCTGTGCCTGGGAGTCAGGAGCCTGGGTGAGGCGCCCGCAGCGCCGCGGGGCTCAGCGTGCAGGAAGGGCGGAAGTTCCTGGGCGACCTGGGCCGCGGCGGGAGAGCAGGGCAGCAGGCGGGGGCGGAAAGGCCGCCAGGTGGGCCGCTCTGGGGGGCCGGGCCAGGCCGGCGAAGCTGTGGCAGCAGGACGGACGGCCTGGCCGGCCGGGACCACTCTGGGCGCCTTCCCTGCTCTCCGCGCCGGGCGCCTCTCCTCTGCTGCTGCTTCTCCAACACCCACCTTCCCCCGCTGTGGAGGCACGTCTGCCTTCCTCCATGTTTTGTCCTTTTTTTCAGCTTTTTGAGATGGTCTTGCTATTTAGGGCAGGCTGGCCTTGAACTCACTATGGAGCCCAGGCTGGCCTTGATCTTTGCAGTGATCCTCCTGCCTCAGCCTGCCAAGGGCTGGGATGGCGCAGTGCCACCATGCCCGGCTTCTCTCTGTGTTTACACTCATGGTGCTTTTAAAAGATGTTACGCATCATTCTCAGTGAATTCTCCATGAGCTACAGCTGTAATGCTCCATCGTCTTCCGCTGACTGTCAGCTTGGGGGCGTGCAGCCTCTGCACTGTGCTTCGCGGCCCTCACATTATCCTGACTGCTGGATGGCATCCTAAAAGTGAAGTACTCTCAAAACATTAAACTAGCTGGACAAGGTATCACACCACAGGCAGAACGTCCTACAGCTGACCTCATGGGAACAGTGACAGTTAAAATGTACCTGGGCCGGAGATTTAGCTCAGTGGTTCGAGCGTCCGCCTAGCAAGCGCAAGGTCCTGATTTGATCCCCGGTAACCACATACAACAATATCGGGTGTGGTGACTCACAGCCACTGGCAATCAGTACCACATACCACAGTGCCCTGATGGTTCATGCCTATAATCCCAAGCACTCGGGAGGCAGAGACAGGAGGATTGCTAAGTTCCAGGCTTGCCTGGGTTACATAGTGAGCTCAGGGCCAGCCGGAACTACAAAGCGAGACCCTGTCTCAAAAAACAAACAAACAAACAAACAAAAAAATGCATGCGCATGAAAAACGCTGTATAAATTCACCTGAAAGCTGAGCATGACAGGCTGTGGTGATGGAGCCGGACGGACGGCCGTTTAGGCTGGACCCCACCCCAGGACACCCCAGTGTGCACAGGCAGAGACCGCTGGATCCCAGCAGGGAGGCAGGTGTGGACCCCCTGTGCGCCTCTCTTCAGGGGAGGCCACGCCTCCTTTCCTGCAGTAAAATGATGACTCTGCAGAAATACTTCAGGGTTTGACTAGGAGTGTTGGAGTCTCTTCTACAAATTTCTCTGATCAAAAGCAGCATTGTTTTGGACAGCATTCCTTAAAATACTACAAATTTGAGGTCTGAATTGTGAGCTCTTTTCTCTGGTCTACCGCTGGCTACACTGTCTCCCTGACCTCTCCATCTGGAGGGTTTCCACAGCCATGAATCTCGGCTCCATTGACTTGATTTCCTGGTAAGCTTTAGTTTTAATTGGTGTGGGATAAATAAGGGTATTTCTTCTCTTGAGAGAAACATCAGGCAACATCATAATTACTTTGACAGACTGATATCATTTGAGGTAACTCTTTTGTTTTGAAAATTCAATTTCTTTTAATAGACAAGGAAGCAGAGTCCTCAGAAATTAAATAGCCAGGATAGATGGTAAACACTATAATAGCCAGGCACGGTGGCACACACCTGTGATTTTAGCACTCAGGAGGCTGAGGCAGGAGGACTTGCCCTGAGCTCTAGGCCAGCATGAACTATATAGTGAGATCCTAACTCTCTCTCTCTCTCTCTCTTTCTCTCTCTCTCTCTCTCTCTCTCACACACACACACACACACACACACACACACACACACACACACACAAAGGCCCACTTAGAATATACTTTCACAACAGTAAATTGATTTTGATTTTAAAGGGTGGATACAAGAAATAAGAACATGAACAGGGAAATAATTTTGTGACAGCATTACATTATATAGATTTTGAAAAGGCTAGTTTCCTGGAAAAATGGACTCTTTTCTGACAGTAATTTTTAATGCTCTGTGACTAAAGTGCCTAAAATCTCAGCAAATTTCTGTTCTTTATTACTTTAAAATTTGGTACACAATGGGAAAATAGCTGAGTCTAAATTTTTTTTCTGGGGTTTGTGATAACTTAGGACTTTTCCTTTCACAAATAAGTTAAAGGAGCCAGATTTAAGAGAAATTCTAAGTTGTCATATTTAAACCAGGGAAGTGAAAACCTAGCTAATGAACTGAAAAATAACAACCAAACCAATAAACCTAAACAAAAACTCTCAGCTCCTATAAATAATAACAAATATATTTTCGGGAGTTATTTGTTTGTTTTGGGGACAGGGTTGCACTGTCATTCAGGCTGGCCACAAACTCTTGGTGATCCTCCTGCCTCAGCCTCCTGGGTGCTGGGATGGCAGGTGAGGGTGAGAAGTTAAAACCCCACTGGCTCCTGTCTGCAGGCGCTATGGAGCAGATGGCCCTGCAGCCCGCTGCCCGGCTCCCCAGCCGCACTGCCCTCCAGCCCGTCTCTCTGGGCTCTGACAGCTCCATGTGCAGCCTTGGAGCTCGGCCTTTGGAGGGAGCTGCAGAAAGTGAATCATCCTTTCTCCTGATCCCATGGTTCAAGGGTGAGACTTGGACGGCCCTGGAGGGAAGAGGAACATGTTCCTCTCTCTCAGGAAACACCAGGGTACAGAAAGCAAGACAGGCACTGAAGTAGCCGCACACACGAGGGGGAGCTCCAGAGAGCCTCAGGGAAAAGCAACTCGGACGCATCAAAGCCAGCACATCCGGGAACACGCAGGTCTCCAGTCAGGTGGGTGCAAACAGAGCTGAGCGGCACGCAGGTGCTGCACAGTAGCTGCACCCACCACACCCCGAACCCAGGGGGCACTGAGCTACTCTGCCCTACTGCAGGCCTTTTGATTTCTGGAGACAGAACCTTGCCAAGCTGTGCAGGCTGGCCTCAAACTCGAGATCTTCCTGCTTCAGCCTCCCAAGTAACTGGGATTAAGGTGTACACCACTATGCCCAGCTGGTCAGTCCTTCTTAAGGACGGGAGAGGCATAGGATGGTTAGAAAATGGCTTTCCACTTTTCAACACTTTTGTGTTTCTTGTTTAGAAAATGCAAATATGCATTACTTTATAACAAAAACATACCAGCAGAAAAATTATTTAAGTGAACAGGGTTGGTTGGGGTCTACATACAAACTTTGGAACGTTAACTGTTAACAATGCTAACCTATCAAGCATCAAAAGAGAACAACGAGGAGCAGAAGCAGTGGACCGAGCGGCTGCGCACGCCAGCCCGTCGTTTCTGGATAATCTCTTGGAGAGACGCTTCTGGGTCAAACCAACACGTCTGAGGGAGTATCACCGGGCATCGAGACGACCTTCACAAGGGCCCTGGGGTGAAGGCGCCGACACAGACACCACCAGCCCCTCTCTCTCCCCGCGGAAGGGTAAGGGAACCCCGGCAGCCTGAGCTGTCTCTCGGCGGCAGAATTACGGGTGGCTTAGATTTTCTCTGATTTTTTTTACATTTTCCAAATTCTCTATAGTAAATACCTGTTTTTGTAACAAAAACTTAAGAGCGGCATTGAAGGGAAATGACTTTTTTATAAGTTAAAAAAATGATGCCAAACAGGCAGGAAACATTCTAGATTCTAGATTCTAGTAGGCCCAGCCGTCAATTCTAAGGTAAGCCCAGCAGGCGGCCGAGCCTGGAGAACTCCGCCAGCCTGCTCCGTCCTGACCCCTTGCAGTCCGGAAGTGCTGCGTGGCAGACACCGCCTGTGGCCCTTGCTCTCGCTGTCCCCTTGCCCCACACATGCCAAGGACACCGGGACCCTGCAGCCAGGCCTGTCTCCCTCCCGAGGCCGTCTGCTCAGCCATGGGGTGGGACTGGAGACTGTGCGTTTACATTGTACAAAATTATAACAGTGAAATGACAGCCAGTGCTTCCCCTCAGAACCTCAAGCACACTCACCCCACCCTTCTCCCCACTGTCTGAAGCCACCAGAAACCTCTTTCCTGAGTCTCTTCCGCCGTCCTGAGCGGGTGTAGACCCTTCCCATTTGCGGTCGCTGTGACTCCGGGGAGGGGCCAGCATTGCGCGGTGCCAGGGCCACTGAGCAGGGCGGACGAGGACACAGCGTCACACACCATGGCTGCCCGTCTGGAGGGCGCCCAGAGCAGCCTTCACTGCATTTTTGATCACGCCACCTAAAGACCCTTAGAAAGGACTCCACAGCTGCTTCTGAAAGTGGCAAGAACCTTGGGATAAGCATGTGCAGAATGGGGGGAGGACTTCTGAAGGGGATTAATAGTAATGCGTTTTTTACTGTAAAAAATTTGTTTTCTTTTGGTGGTATTGGGGATTGAACTCAGGACCTTGTGCTTGCCAGGCAGGATTAGCACCACTGAGCTATACAGCCTTAGACCTTTCTTTGGTTTGTTTTTTGAGACAAGGTCTTGCTCTGTAATTCGGGCAGGCCCTAAATTCACTATGTAGCCCAGACTGACCTCCAACTCCAACAATCCTCCTGCCTCAGTCTCCAACTGCTGAGATTACAGGCACGCTTCGGCACACCTGGCTTATAATAACTTTTTAAAAATTCACCATGCACTTTGACCACACCTTTCATTATTTGTCCCTTCCTGTCCTCTACTGGTACTTTGAAACACCCGATACCTAGTGGTGCCAATGGCTGCCTTGCAAGCACAAGGTCTTGAGTTCAGTCCATGGTAGGGGGGGGTGAGGGTGGGGACAGGAGTCCTTTCTGGGATGTGACAGCCAAAGGTTAGTAGTAGAGTATATGCTATAAGGTACTCTTTTTTTTAAATCCATAAAAATATAAAATTTGTGCTTGTCTGGCATATGTGAGGCCCGAAGTTTGATCCCCAGCACCAGAAAAGACAAAGAACAAGAACAACAAAATCTCTACGGATGGCGCCTCCGTGGGGGTGCTGAAAGCTGCCTTACTAGTTTCACCGGAGACCTGTGGCCCCAGGTCACCCTCTGTTCCCGGATGGAAGCTGGCGCGATGCAGTGCAGCGGGCGAGGCGGGTGCTGTTTTTCAGACCCACCTCCAGGAGGACCCGGCACGACTTGCCCGAAAGGATCCCGGACAGCGCCTTTCCCAGAGATCGCGGCCTGCGCGCCACAGTGCCGGCCGCCTCATTAAACGACGCCCCGAGGGACGCGGCCGAGAACCCACCGTGCACATCCTGCCCATTTTGACCTGAAGCGGGCGCCCCAGTGAGGTGCACTTGGACGCTGGGCAGCACATCTGTAAGGTGCATCTGTGAACCCCAGGACTCTTCCTGCTCATAGCTCAGCCCAGGCTCAAACCCCACCACGGATTTTAGGCTCACTGGGGGCGGGATGGAGCTTCGTGGTGCTGCCCCTCCCTAGCAGGCGCAAAGTCCTGATTTCAATCCCCAGGCACGAGGAAAAATAAAAAAGTGACTTTAAGGAGAATCCCGTCTGTCATGCAGTTTACTTTAACCAGCATTTTGACAGTGCGCATCGAATCTGTCTTGTGAACCTGGCGGGTACACAGGTGCATTTTCGTACCGAACAGCTCTGACATGCACAGGCTGCCCCTGCCGGCTCACCGGGGATCCCGCAGGAGCACGTACCTGGTAGCTGCTGCCGTTCCAGAACCTTTTCATTTCCTTCCGTCTCCAGGCGACAAGTGAGGCAACAATGAGCGTGCAAGGTACTAAGTAGAGGAGAGCAGGCTGGCCCTTCTTCATCAGCACCAGAATGACAAGGGTGAGGATCATGCCGACGGCGTAGGCTGCAAGAACACCAGGCACCAGTCACCCCTCCTTGCTACCCAAGGTGCATTTCGCCTCCCCTGTTAAAGTAACAACTTCCAAATATTCCTGAAGACATTTTCACTACATGACCTCTTACCATAATTTCATTGCTTTCCTTGATAAATTTGTTAAGAAAAATACTTCACAGAGCTTCTGACAAATTTGAAAACTGGTTATTATTTCAACCGAACCTTTATCATAGGTAAAGGCAATATGAGGAAGTATCTGTTATCTGATCCTAAAAATGTCCCACACTCTAGATGACTGAGCCTGTGCCTGTGAGAACTGAAGGTTGCTCTGAAGACTCTTCCTAGTGCTGAATATACACTTCTAGGCTTCAGGAAGCGCACACCGACCACCCCTGGACTGCTTGTCAAGGACACAGATCTCCGACTCCCGGAGCCACAAGGGCCTTCTGAGCAATAAGCTGAACTACTTACTGCGTGGTGCAGGCTGTGGAGTGCGGAGGGTGAGCGAGTCGCCCAGTTACACAGCGGAGCCCCAGGCACTCCCCTGGGCGCCTCGCTGCGGCCCCGCCCACCAGCGGACTGGGCCTGGGCACCTCGGAGGTCGGACCTTTAGGCCACACTGCTTCTCCTGTTCCTGTTTCCATCTCCTCCCTCACTCAGCAGCTTTTTCATACCCATGTCCGAGTACCCGTTCCTAGGAACCCCTCTGTCGTGCGCCAACACGCATTTTTCAGTGATTGGATTGGGCCCACAGTCAGCGCAGAGCCTCGCCAGCACAGAGCTCAGCGGGGCTGGCCGCGGTCGTGTGCCCGGGCGCGGAGAGCTTGGGGGTGTGGAAGCGGTGAGGGCCCTTCGGCTGCTCTTGGGAGCAGCAACGGAGGGAGGAGCAACTACTTCTGCTGTCCAATCAGACGTTACCGAGCCATACATTTATGGAATATATATGTAATACATAATTGTATGTATGGTATTTTTAAAAAAATTTACTAATATACAATTTCCTGGCTATTTATGTGCCAGGTATTTTAATAAACATCGTCTATAGAACATAATCATTTTTTCATATTTAATTTCCTTTTTAAGGCTTTAAAACCTTAACTCTCTCTTTGATGGAAAAACATGTGGCAAATAAGCAGAATCTAGGATTCATTATCTTTAGGCTTCTGTCTTTTCCTCCAGACACTATAGTACAAAAAAAAGAAAAGAAAAAAAGAAATAAAACTTTACCAATTGTGGAAGAAATATAGTATATAGAAGAAGAGCCAATCTGAATATCAAATCTTCTACAGTAGGCAATTAACAGGCCTAGAAAAACAAGAATATTTTCTACATTATTGTCTTAAAACAATAACAATAATACCAGTCCAACTGTGGACAACAGTATGTGTTACATTGTATTTAACTTTCCTTTTAACAGTAGAATGCTAAAGTACCTCAAACTCTGTACAAAGTTTATTATGCTGACTTTAAAAATTTAGTATCTTTTTTTTTTTTTGAGACAGGGTCTCACTTTTGTAGTTCAGGCTGGCCCTGAGTTCACTGTGTAGCCCAGGCAAGCCTCAAACTCAGCAATCCTCCTGTCTCTGCCTCCCCAAATGCTGGGATTACAGGTGTGGGCTACCACACCTGGCACTGTGGTGTGTGGTACTGATTGCTGGTGGGCGTGAGTCACCACACCCGGTAGCGTTGTATGTGGTCACTGGGGATCGAACCAGGGACCTTGCACTTGCTAGGCAGGTGCTGGAACCACTGAGCTTATCTTCGGTCCCTCAATATTATATTTTTAACATCTCCCTCAAGTCATTAAACAGTGTTTATGAACAGCTCAGTACTTTATACTATGGAGGAAATTTTTTCAGCGTTTCTTTAGACAATGTACTGACCAGACAAATGGGATCATATCAAACTAAAAAGCACAGAGCAGAGTGAAAAGACGACCTTGTGATGGGAAAGTGTGCAGACTTTTTGCGGGACAGAGGTTAACACCCAAAAGACGTTGGAACTTAATTCAGTAGCAGGTAAGCAACAACTTAGTGTAAAAGCAAGGACAAATGATTTGAACAGATGTCCTTCGAAAGCGGACATGCGAATGGCCAACAGGTACGGCATGTTCAAAACCACTGATCACAGAGAAATACACATTAAAACCATGGAAGACATTACCTCACACCCATGAGAAGGGGGGTTATCAAAATCAGTGGGGGCTGGGGTGTAACTCAGGGCTCCTGCCCGGCATGCGTGAGGCCCAGCGTTCAATCCCCAGAGCGTCTCCCCTCCATGGTGGACGCTGAGTGTGGGAGGAGACGTGCAGGAGGAAAGGAACCCTCGCCCACTGTTTACAAGGTCGTAAACTAGGACAGTCACTTCGACAGACAGTACGGGTCCCGAAAAGACAACTGAAAAGAGAACTGTCCCATGATTCAGCCATTCCACTTCCAGGTGTCCAGGCACAAATCCAAAGGAAACGGAGCTGGCTGTGGGCGTCACACCTGCACTCTACTCCGGCAGAAGTCACTGCAGCCGCGAGACGGACTCGCCCTGGCCGCGCGGTGAGCGGACAGCGGCAACAGAGAGCACGTATGGAACACGGAGCACTGCTCAGCCTTTAAAAACCGATCGTTCTATGATCTATAAGAACATGGATAAGCCTTGAGAACACTATGTCAAACATAATATGCCAGGCACAGAAAAGCAATCCCAGATGTCTCAGTTATAAGTGCAATCTAAAAGAGTTGAACTTGGCTGGAGATTTAGCTCAGTGGTTCCAGCGCCTGTCTCTCACACATAAGGTCCTGAGTTCAATTCCCAGTACTAAAATAAAACAAAATAAAAACTCATAGAAGTAGAGTTAACAATGGCTAGGGGAGGGCTGGGTAGGTGTTGTTCAAATGATACAAAGTTTCATTTAGATGGAGCAATAAGTTAAGAGAAATATACCATACAACATAATGATGACAGCAGCAATGTATGCATGTGTGCCTGTGCGTGTGTGTGTGTGTGTGTGTGTGTGTGTGTGTGTGTGTGTGGGACTAGAGACTGAACCCTCCTACTGAACTATATCCCCAGCCCCTTTTATATTTTGAGGCAGGATCTTGCTAAGTCACTACTGCCCAAACTGGACTCAATCTATAATCTTCTTGCCTCAGCCTCTCAGAATGCTGAGATGACAGGCATGCATCACACATGCGTTCTGTTCTTAAAATTGCCATATATACTAGTCTCATCACACAAAATAAGGTATGAGTTAAGACGTATGTTAATTAGCCTGATTTAATCATTCTATACTATATACATAGCTCAAAACAAATTACATGCAATAAATACATACAACTTTTATTAATTTAAATACATACATGTATGTAGGTATTTTCAAAAAATATATTGAAAGGGATCAAGGAAATCAATTTTGAACTGTGATTCAAAAAGCAGCATAAAGCGCTCGCTTCGGCAGCACATATACAAAAAGCAGCATAAAGTGATGTGGAATTTTAATATAGAGTTTAAGAAACAATAAAAAACAAGCCCTCATTTGTAAATATGCTAGCGTTATATATGTAGAAATAACTCCTAATACCTATGTCTTATAAGAAATTCGTTGTTCTTTTCTGTAGAAATCTAAGATTGTATTTGTTAAATACTTTATAGAGGAGTAAGAATGATATTTAACCTCTTAAAAATTATAAAATAATTTGACTACCAGTTTTCTGAAATAATTAGTTTTGGTCTCTCTTATTTTCCCTCGTTTGGTGTGTGATCACACAGCCACATATTAAACAGACAGCACAACCCCAGATTAGGGTACAGCTCTTAAGCTTAAGCCACATATTTCCAACTCTGTCCTTTGGAGACACACTTCTGTTTGAGAGCTTTGAGATTTATTTTAAAAATAGAGTACTTATGTATGACTGACTTGTTCTGTGCCCAGATCCTACCTGGCACTCAGTGTGGAGAAGGGAGACTAGGATGTGGTTTGGAGAGGCTCAAGGGCCCGGGAACGCGCCCTCCCAGCCACACACAGGAGCAGAGGGGCACCACCAGGCGCCTGCTGGGCTCTGCCAGGCCGACTCCCACGCGACACAGCCGCTTCCCTCTTCACCTCACTTACTCGGGAAATGGAAGGGCCTTCGCAGAGAAGCCACACTTTTCACCCACACAGAAGCAGTCAGGACACAGGACGTCGGCAAAAAGCAAAGAGGGAGGCACTCTCGGCGGAGAGGGGAGGCTACTACTCTTAGGAAAGGAACCTCAAGAGTTCACTGTCTGCACAATAAAACAAAGAGGAAGCTGAAAACCAGGTGAGCTGGCCCCTTCTCTCGTCCCTGCCTGGTTCAGATGCTTCTGTTCCGTAATGACCGGCATCCGCACAGATCTGCGGGTGGGCTCACACCACTGGCCTCGGCCCCACCTTCCCGGGGCGCACGGCCTCTCTCTGGATGTTGGCTCAGCGGGTCCACAAGAGCCACACACTTCCCATCACAACCCGGGGCACACAGGAAACCTGTGCCCTTTGCTCTAGCTAAGGGAGGGCTCCTGGCACAGGGAGCTGGGTGACGCTCCTACCCACCTGCCTGGGACTCTGTGCCACAGGGAGCCGTGGGGAAAATCCGGCAGCATGGCAATCACTGTCTGGACTGGTGACCTATTTCCCTATGAACCAACTCCCGGTGTGGACACAAGGCCAACCGACAGACAGACGCTGCGCAGCGGTGCTGCACCTGCCTGGCAAGCAGAAGGTCCTGAGTTCAATCCCCAATAAGAAGGAAAAAAAAAACTTCCTAAAATACAAATATTCTAGTAAAAGGGATGTAATAGAGGCTATATGCTTGGAAGTTTCACTTTCAATTTTTTTTTTTTTTTGGCAGTACCAGGTATTAAACTCGGGCCCTTGTGCTTCCATGGTAGGCATGGCACCACCTGAGCTAAATCTCCAGCCCTACGTTCAATTCTTACAAAGGATAACGAAATAGTTTTACTGGGAAAGAAGGTTAAGCTGATCCTAGCTGCCCTCTCTCAGGTTCCTTTTGAGCCATGGGGATTCTCCTTTGCTGTGACCATCTGGGCACATGGTCTACCGTGCGGAGCCCCTGCCACGGAGTCCAGCCTCAGCAACAGCCTGGAATGCTCAGTGCAGAGCAGGGGACGTTTTGCCACACACGCCGTGTGTGCGAGGACTTACAACCATGAGCGCTGCACACCCTCACCAAAACTGTTGCACGCACTTACCTGGTACGATAATGTCTCCAAAGCCCAGTATGGAGACAGGCTGGAGGCACACGCTCATCACTGAGAAGCAGATCAGCTTTGGCACCCTGATGACTACTGGTAACTGTGAGGTGGGAAAAAGAAGACAGAAAAAAGGAGAAAGAAAAAAGAAAGGCCACCAATGAACCTCTTTTCAATCTTTGCTTTAGAAAGGGAAGGATTAACATTCTAATTGTTTTTAACACTTTTTAAAGTGACATTTAAAAAGAAAACCTTGAAATCAAAGGATATAAATCAAGTACATACATCTGTACACATGTAAACACACACATGTTATATATGCGTGTTCTGCCTACAAAGAAGGTTGAAAGAAATAGATACGTGGTTTTGGGAAAAGGAAACCCAACCCATGAAGGATTGACAGCATAAATCCACTATCCCCAAAGCTGAGCTTTTCCTTTTTAATTTTACCAAGAATCAGACTCAGGCCTTGAGAGAGATTTTTTGGCAACCTGGCTTTTCCCCACAGAAGAGTTTTGTCTCAGAGTAAGGTGAGCTTAAAGTCCCGTGAACACATCTGAAACAGTCCTTACTTTCTCATGGGGAGCCGAGGGCTGAGCAGAGGCTTCCACAAAGTTTCCATCATTCTAGGATGAAACCCAAGTCAACAGGTGTTCAATACTTAGAGTAACTAAGAAAAGGGCTATATTCTGTGTGAAACAAGTGTTACGTAATACCTTAACACGCACTACAATAACACACGGAGGCAACACACGGGCAGGACGCGCAGGCACGGGCAGCACTGCCGCTTGGGCTCCTTCCTACCTTTTCAGAATTCCCGAACGGTCCAGCTGCCAGCTCCACCATGATACTCTTCCCATTCTGAAAATGAGAAAGAAGATGGACGAAACCGCTCGGGCGCATCGCAAGGACAGTCTGCGACTCCTCAAGAAGGCCCTGAGACCCCCCCGCGTGGCCACAGGGAGCTGAGGACAACGGGCTGTGGACCACGGCTCTCTCCCTAAAACAGCCTCTGTACAGAGAGGAAGAACTGGAGGGACCGTAAGTGAGATTTACCCGGCACACTGTTCCATGCTATAGAACCCAAGCATTGCCCCGGACCGACGAGCCATGCACACACTACTCAACAGCGTCTTTAAACTCTACATTGTACTTTTCAGTATTTTAATGGGAGTAAGTTTTAGGCACCTTTTTTTTTGAGACAGGGTCTTGTGATACAGTTTAAACTGGCAGTGATCCTCTTGCCTTGGCCTCCCTGATACTGGGATTACAGGCACGTGCTACCATTCCCAGCACTTTAATTATTTATAATTATACTACAGCTCTTGGTCCTTTTCAGTAACATCAAAGAAAGACATACTACAATCTTTTAAATCGCACTCCGGAACAAATAGAGATCACTTTATTTGAATAACACGCATTTGACTTTCTCACTCCCTCCCGCAATAACAAAACGTTGAGGCCAAGTGGGAAGAGACCCAGCCCTGGCGAACCTGAGGAGGCTCCCGGCCTCACTCCTGCCTGCTTTCCGCCCTGCCTGCCTTCTGCGTCCCAGAGAAAACATTCACCCTGACTGAACCCCTCTCCCTGTCTGACCAAAGACGTCACGCGGGCCGTGTGAGGGATTCGGGAGTCTCCTCCCACCGCCCCGTCTGTCGGAGCCGCGCTCGGAGGCAGCGGGCTCAGGCATCACCATGACTTCGGGGGGACAAAGACCCCAGCAAAGCAGCTGGAGCTGCCCCCCAAGGAAGCAGCCTGACCGCGCAGAGGGACGAAGGGTGAGGGTCCAGCTCCTCCTGACACCAGCCCCGGCCCGGCCTCTACACACCGCCCGACCCGGGGGACCTGGTGTCCAGCAAGCCCGGGATGGCGCTTACAGTCGCGAGCAGAGGATTCCCACGATGTGGGCGAGGGCGGAAGGCAGCCATGCCTCCCGCACAGAGGGCCGGGAACCGGAGGCCGGAAGGGCCGAACTCGCCGGCCGGCGAGGGTAAGGGCTGCACTCTAGGCCTTCAGCTGCCAGCAGGCCGCTCTTCCCTGGCCTCAGGCTAGGAGCCTGGACGTCAAAGGCAGCATCAGCGTGTCTCTCTCTCCTTCCTTGCACTGTCTCTTGTTCTTTCTCACTTTCTTTCTTTTTTTTTGCAGCACTGGGGATTGAACCTGGGCCCTTGTGCAGCCAAGGTTGGCACGGTACCACTCGAGCTAAACCCCCACCCAGCGCTCTCACTTTTTGTTGTCTATACTGTCCATAGTAGACACTTATTATTTTTCAGAAAATTGCTTTTAAAACAGAAGGGCTGGGGATTTAGCTCAGTGGTTATGGTGCCTGCCTCATAAGCACAAGGTCCTGAATTCAATCCCTCCAACAAAAACGTTTGAAAAATAAATAAAGCGCCCTTAAATAAATAAAAAGGTAGAAAAAAACAGATACTCTTATCTTTACATCATTCAATACTTTTTTTATCTAACATAATGAACTAAAATCTGGAAAATACCTCTATCAAAAGTTCTATTTCAATGACAATTCTTTTTTTTTTTTTTTTTTTGAGACAGGGTCTTGCTTTTGTAGTTCAGGCTGGCTCTGAGCTCACTATGTAGCTCAGGCAAGCCTTGAACTCAGCAATCCTCCTGCCTCTGCCTCCCGAGTGCTGGGATGACAGGCGTGAGCCACCACACCCGGCACTGTGGTATACGGTATTGATTGTTGGTGGGTGTGAGTCTCCACACCCAGCCTTGTATGTGGTTACCGGGATTGAACTCAGGACCTTGCGCTTGCCAGGCAGGCGCCGGAACCACTGAGCTAACCCTCCGGCCCATGACAATTCTTTTAAAAGAATTTAGAGCTCAGGGACAAACATCTGGAAAACCAATAAGCAGGTTGAAGGTGCCCATCCTTTCGCATGCTTTCTCACTGCTTTAGAAAATACAGTTGTACCTTCGTGATGAGTGGTGTTATGAAAACAAAGAACACATCATAGAGGAGGAGGAGGCCCAGGAGTACCACACATGACTGTGGAAGAAAGAAACAAATTTAAAAGTCAAATTTCCCATGTCTAAATTTAATGATTCTTTTTTTTTTTTTGAGATAGGGTCTCACTTTGTAGTTCAGGCTGGCCCTGAGCTCACTACATAGCCCAGGCAAGCCTCGATCTCAGCAATCCTCCTGCCTCTGCCTCCCGAGTGCTGGGATTACAGGTGTGAACCAACACGCCCAGCTCCCATGTCTAAATTTAGACATTAAGTATTTACAAGTACAAATAAACATCTGAACATATGTTTGAATATTATTTTAAAAGGCTTTTTTTTGGTTACTACTAAATGCATTTTGTTCTGTAAGCCACAGTTAAAGCTCTGTTTTGTCCTTTAAAATATCACTGAATTGAAAAATTATTTTTTTTGATATTTAGTCTGGAAAGGATTTTATGAAGCGGGCATCCTGAATGACTAAGAACATTTGTGTCAGCAAGTCAGAGCTGCCTTTGCCTGGGCTTCAGAGGGACGGCAGAAAGGCCCGCGAGGCTTCTTAAGGCAGGAGAAACGTGCTGCAGCTTCACCGGGTGGTGATTATCAAATCCACATTTGTAAAATCACAGCAAGCAGTGCATTTAAAATGAGCATATTTTACTATATGTAAATTATATCTGAAGAAGTTGTTTTGAAAAGAAAAAGTGATTTCATCTAGTAAAGTAGTGTACTTTACCTTGAAGTTGGGTAACTTCAGTGTTTTAATTAAATTGAGACAGAAAGCAATCCCCAAGATATCCTGTAAAATCCAAGCCCACCTGCAATCAAGAACACACTGTTTTATCCAGTTATGTTTCAGTAAGTAGATCTATCAACTCCATTATAAGAAGCATGTTTGCTAACAACAAAAACTCATATTCTTCCTACTTAATAATTTACTGTCCGAATAAAATAACGAATACTACAATATTAAGACAAAGTTGAAAAGCTACTGCAGAAGACCGCACATCAGATATGAGGGTGTATATGTCTTTACTCCTTGAACACACTTGTCTCCTTCTGGAAAGGTGGTTGTTAACAAAGGACGCTGGTGTCCTGACGCACCCAGACGGCTGGAGCGTGAGGGACTCTGTTACACGCTGATGCGCATTATCAGCACCTGAAGATCATGTAAGGAAGCTGCCTAACAGCTATGAACTTTATTTCCCGAATTCCAGGCCATTAAACGTTCAGATCACCAATGATCTTATTAATTAACCATTAACTAAACATACACATAAACGTATCTTTTTTAGCTGTGTTTCTTGCAAAGGACAAATATCTTTTTTTTTTTTTTTTTTTTGAGACAGGGTCTCGCTTTGTAGTCCAGGCTGGCCCTGAGCTCACTATGTAGCCCAGGCAAGCCTTGAACTCAGCAATCCTCCTGTCTCTGCCGCCTGAGTGCTGGGGTTACAGGTGTGAGCCATCATGCCCGGCAAAGACAAATACCTTTTATGCCTCTTCACTCTATACACAGTCAAGTATCTTGTACACCCTTTAATTTCGGACATGAAAGGAAATACAACCTAGATTTTTTTGTAGTCTGCTTTTTTATCCTTAAAAATATATCCTGGAAGGCCAGAGATTTAGCTCAGTGGTTCCAGCGCCTCCCTCCCAAGCACAAGGTCCTGAGTTTGATCCCAGTAACCACATACAATGTTGGGTATGGTGACTCACGCCCACCAGCAATCAATACCACATACCACAGTGCCGGGCATGGTGGCTCACACCTATAATCCCAGCACTCGGGAGGCAGAGACAGGAGGATTGCTGAGTTCCAGGCTTGCCTGGGCTACATAGTGAGCTCAGGGCCAGCCTGGACTACAAAGCGAGACCCTGTCTCAAAAAAAAAAAAAAAAAAAAAAAAAAAAAAAAAAAAAAAAAAAAATATATATATATATATATATATATATATATATATATATATATATATATATATCTCCTGGAAATCACTGCACAGTGAGTCCTAGGCGTCTTCTACACTCTTAGATTGCACACCACTGTGTGGCTATATCATAATTAACTATATTTTTGAAATCTGGGTGTTTAAACCATAACTCATATTTTCTCCTCTACATGAGTGAGTTTAAATCATAAATATTAGGTCTGCTCATTTAAAAAGTAGCTGGTTTCGGGCTGGATATTTAGCACAGTGGTTCTGGCGCCTGCCTTGCAAGCGCAAGGTCCTGAGTTTGATCCTGGTAACCACATAGAATGCTGGGTGTGGCGACTCACGCCCACCAGCAATCAATACCACATACCACAGTGCTGGGCGTGGTGGCTCACACCTGTCATCCCAGCACTCAGGAGGCAGAGACAGGAGGATTGCTGAGTTTGAGGCTTGCCTGGGCTACATAGTGAACTCAGGGCCAGCCTGAACTACAAAGCGAGACCCTGTCTCAAAAAAAAAAAACAAAAAAAGTAGCTTGTTTCAAGATGTGCAAAGCAAAGAAATGGGGTAAAGCAAATTCTATGATAATAACATGTAAGTATTAGCACAAGGAGTAGATCAAGCCATTCCTCAATCCACAACAGAACGGAGTGTTCGTACCTATCCTCATTTCGAAAAACAGCCCAAACAACAGCTACTGCTATACACAGGGCAGACAGAAAGACGAGTCTCACTTCAATGCTTTTGCCACGACATGCAATCCTAAAAAAGATGAAATAGTTAAGTGTATGCTGCAGAAAAAAATACAAGGCTTGATATAAGCAATGCCAAACATTAACCGGTCTTAGGAGTGGCTAAAAACCAACTAGGAAGTCTTGGTCCTTCGGAAAACAAATAACACATACAGTCAGTTCCACAGAATCTTCTGGGTTAATGGAAATGTGCTGGCAAAACCAAGGCTCTGGGCCTTGATACAGCAGCTGCAAGCCCTTGAAATGCATCTCAGACTGAGCAACTACATTTAAATGCTTACAGTTGGTATTTAACTTGCATTAAAGTAAACAGCTGAAGGCCCATTGTATATTGGGCACTGTGGGCTTAAAACAACACTTGCTTTTTATCACACTGTATCACATTTAAATGCCGCAGCCCTCTCCCTATGAGATACATACGCGCATCGTCCACACGGTATCTTTCGAATTAGTGCAGCAACACAGTTGTAGAGGCTCATGGCTGATGCTATGCAGAAAATTGCTATCATAACATAAACTAGAAAAAGAAGACATGAAATCATATAACAGAAAGAGATGTGATAACAAAATATTCATACAAACAGAATTAATTCTTTAGGTTTCTGTACTGGATCACAATACTTTCAATGCAGGCACTATATTACTATCTTAGGTAGACTTAGAGTTTCAAGAATGTGCACGATATGTGCTGTCTTAGTTCTATTCCAGATTGGCAAAATTGCTTAAGGGGCTAAAGATGGCTCTACGTTTTCTACCATTCAGTAATTCAAAGTGGTATGTCCATTAAAGATTTCTAGAATGTGATTTTTTGATACCCATCAGCTTAATTTAAATCTAAGGAATAGAAGGATTGATAAATCATTAAGAAACATTTTTTAAAAATGCAACTGCCAGGTGTGGTGGCACATGTCTGTAATTCCAGCACTTGGGAGGCTGAGGTAGGAGGATTGCCACAAATTCAAGGCCAGCCTGGACTACACAGTAAATTCAAGGCCAGTCTGAACTACATAGGGAGACTCTGTCTCAAAAAACAAAACAAAACGAAACCCAACCAAAAACCCCAAAATAGCACATTATGGATGAGAATCAAAACTTGTCTTAGACATTAACCATATGTAACCACATTATCTGTATTTTCCTATGGAGAATTTATCTCTTATCCCTAATAATCTGACCTGTATAACACCAAATCCATTTAAACAAACATTTGTTACAGTAAGATACTAAAGAAGTTAAAATTGACAAGTGTTTTCTAGATTATCTGATTCATTTGGGAATTATTTAGAATTAAAGCATTTGATGTCTTTGTTCTTTAGGATTTTTTTTAGGCACAATCTCACTGTGTTGTCCAGGCTGGTCCTTGACTCACTGTGGACCTGGCCAGCCTCAGCCTCCTGAGTGTTGGGAGAAAGGTGTGGGGTACCATACCTGGCTAAGAGTACTTTAAAATATTTCTCTCGTGAGTGTCCTCCAAAATTTCACAACAGAAAAAAAAAATGCACCTAAATTTTAAAATTCTACTTAATTTCAGAAAATTAATGCTCTGTTCCCTAGGAGAGAGAGACTGATCCAGGCACACTGAATCAGGGATGTCTACTTTCTGACTGGCAGCATTAAACGAATTACTTTCCTAATTCTTTGACTCTCGTGTCTAAAATATAGCAGCTACCAACACCGGTGTGGAGGCCACCCTGAGGATTCGAGGGGCGGTACACACGAAGTCTTGGGAATGGTGCTGGTGCACGCTGAGCTCTGGGCCGTCTGCTCCTATCCTGGCTCCTGGTTGTGCGGCACGATGCCAGCAGGAAGTCAGCCGCAGACGGCCGTGCTGGCTCTGGTGAGTCATTTGCCAAAGCTGCCCAGCCGGAGTTTTAACGCACTGGTGGAAATCCAGCTTCTTGAGGCCCGAATGGGGTTTTCGTGCCTCACCAACGTCATACTATATATTAGAAAATTATTATGCAGGGGAAGAATTCGGTTAGCATAATAGCGTAATGTCCTCTTCAGTTACTTTCCCAACCATAAAGTGGCAGGCGAGCCTTAATGATTAGTTCATATATTAAGAATGGCAGTCAGGTCGGCCATAAGGAACCATTTTGAGGAAACAAAATCTCCCAACACTGCCCTGAGTTTTGCCAGAGCCATAATTAAATCCTCTGTCCTGGGATAACCACGAGGTCGCATGATCTTCTTATACCAAAAATTACATTTATACAGGGTATCAGTCTTTTAAAAACAATGTGCTCAAGGAAACAGCTCACCGGAAATTACGATACACTTTAGGAAAGGTAGCAGACTGTCTCTGTGAACTCAGGGTGGCTGAGATTCCTCCCTGGCTGCTCACTGCGGACCTCACGCAAACATGCCTGCTCGGCCTCAGACTGACATGCGCGTGCGGCATAATCTAAAATTTGGGAATATACATCATAGGTTTAGTTTGTCAGGTGCTGCCTCAAGGCAGGAGAAACTCAGTAAGAAGCTGCAACAACCCCTAGGACTTCTGTTCTCTCCATCAGTTTTATGCCAACATGCTCCAAACAAATATTACAGCTGTTACTGGCTTTTCCACAGAGTTTTTGCTAATTCTCACCAGGCGCACCTCCCCTTTTCCTGGTTTTCCTCCTGTTGTGCCAGGGTGGCAAATCTCCAGGCTGCCAGGACATTAGTAAAGCTGTCTAGAGGTGGCCAAGCCACTGCACTTCCTGTCTCTGCCGTCCAAGGGAAGATGACTCCGTCACTGTCTAGACCTGTGTGTGTCTTCACAGGTGGTATGACCCTCATGCTCGCAGAGAACAAAACCCAAGTAATACCACATCTCGAGTTGCAAACTAAAGAGAGGATAAGGGGCCAGAGATTTAGCTCAGGGGGATTGCTGAGTTGGGGGCTTGCCTGGGCTACATAGTGAGCTTAGGGCCAGCCTGAACTACAAAGCGAGACCCTGTCTCAAAAAAAAAAAAGAGAATAAAATAGACTTTGGGGTTAAGGAAAAACAGTAAATCAATAACTAAATGTAGTCATCAAAAAGTCCTCTTGGGCCGGAG
>PVIC010017832.1:0-11154 GCA_004025085.1 Thryonomys swinderianus
CTTTCTTTCTTTCTTTCTTTCTTTCTTTCTTTCTTTCTTTCTTTTTTGAGACAGGGTCTTGCTTTGTAGTTCAGGCTGGCTCTGAGCTCACTATGTAGCCCAGGCAAACCTCGAAACCACAGCAATCCTCCTGTCTCTGCCTCCTGAGTGCTGGGATTACAGGCGTGAGCCACCACGCTCGGGACAATGTTATTTATTTCTAAAACAATTTCATAAAAGTAGTGGTTTTTTTGTTATAATAAAAAGAATACATGTTCATTATAGGAAAACAAATGTAATTGTCAAAGAAAAAGTTAAAATATTCTGAAATAAACACTGATTAACATTATTACCATTTTAAGTAACTGTATATACATAGCCAATAGGATTATTTGATAAAACTGAATCATCTTATTAATATATTATGAATTTCACTAAATTTCTTTGTAAAGAATTAAGTGTTGTGTAATACTGGGGTTGCTTTTGTGCAATTATTGTTAATTACCATGTGACGTGTGCATGTGCCCAAATTATTGTCATGAATGTCAGTAAATCTTTCAGCCACCAATAATTATTTCCATAGAGCATGAAAACATGCCAGAAACCTATGGTAGAACGTGGTCAAACTTTGCAGTTGTCTATTTTGTTTTTTTTCTAACATATATTTAAAGGTGGAGTCGCAAGTCACTTGTATTTTCAATCTTGTATGGATTGGGGGATGTGGGAGGTCATAGCATGATAACATGGTCTCAGACCAGGCTTCCGGGGAGAAGCCCCGGGGTGCTCACCAGTTTGTTGCAGAACCTGGGTTCAGTCTTGTTTGCACCTTGGCTTCCCTGATGCACTGTTTCATTTGTCACGGTGTTATGTGCTCTGACGATTTCTCTTTTTTAATCGCTTTGTTTAAAATTGAATTAATTTAATCTTAAAGTAACTATCAAAAGCTTCCTGTGCTGAACTCAAAGTTATGTGGTAATATTTTGATGGCTTTATTTCTTCACGAATTTGCGTGTCATCCTTGTGCAAAGGCCATGCTAATCTTCTCTGTATCGTTCCGATTTTAGTACATGTGCTGCCGAAGCAAGCACGATGGCTTTATTTCTTAATATAAAATTTAATTATAAGAGATGAATAACAAGTTAATACTTTACTAATAAAATAATGAAATAATAAATATCTATGAAAAGAAGCTTAACATATGCAGTGATATTTTAGTATGGCATAAGACTACTGCAAGCAGTTAGTATTTTGCCATAGGGCATTAGAGACTAAATTACATGTAGCAATTAAACATTATGAACCAGTATTCCATTGAATGTGCACGCATATACGCATGTTCAAAGATGAAGTTGGGCACGTTCAGCGTGGTAATGGCTGTAGAACACCCATATGCTCAGGCAAATGTTTAATACGCAGAGTTAGTATTTGGAGATATTAACTTCTCTTTGGAGATATTTCCTTCTCTTCCTCTTCCCCCTTAATCTCTCCCCCTCCCTTTACTTTTCTCTCTGTCTCACTTTTCCTTCTTTGGTTTTGCTTTTGAACTCTCAGTTCTGGGAATTGAACTCAGTAAGTTTGCCCTGAGCTATATACCCTTAGACCATTTTAAGTTTTTATTTTAAGACAGAATCTTTAAAAGTAGCTAAGTTGTTCAACTTGGACTTTTAACTTTTTATTTCCCTTTCTCAGACTTTCAGATTACTAGACTTATAGATACATTCTATAATGCCTAACTTCATCTTTATTTATTTGCTTTTTATCAAAAGCCTAGAAGATATAAAAACCTTAGGGAAGATTTGAAATCTTACAGTTTTCAAAACATTCATAACCTCAAAATATATGTGACTAATTTTTTTATTTTTTGAAAAAAATCCAACTTCTCAGAAATCACTCCAATAGTATGATTTGGGAATCCTCACCAGGACCGTGTAATTAGAAGTTTGAAAATGCTTTTCTGTCAATTCTAGTCAATTAGGTTTTCAGCCACTAACTTAAAGCGTATCATTATTAACTTGGGAGGCATTCAGTAGGGTTAAAGAATGCAACAAAGATACCTATAGAAGGGAAGTATTTTTATGAGGGCAGATACGTCTTTGGAAAACGATAATTTAATCTTAGTCTTTATCACTGTTTAGTTAGAACCCTGGTTAGCAAGGTGATTTCCAAAACTGAGTAATGTTCTGATGATCACTCAGTCACAGACTTGGGAAGGTCCTCCTGGCTATCTTGCCTTGTCTCCGTATTTAGCCACTTAAACAACGTGGCCAACGCCATCGTCTGGTAACTTAAAAAGCCAGAAGTTAACACGATTTCCTTACTCCAGTCCCGGTCTTTACGTATATGCAGTGACTGTCTCATCCATTATCTAAAGGTTATTTTAAATTATGTGTGTAATTAAAAGACACTGCCGTCCTTTATTTAATGTGTTATTTTTATGTTTACAAGTCACTTAATCGCATGGAAGCTTACGAGGAAACTTGGGCCCCTTGAGGAAGAAGGACTTTTGTGTCTAGAAAGCCATGGACTCCAGACAGAGATCACACCCCTTCCCCGGCTACCACCCACCCGCCTGCTCTGCAGACTGTGATCTTCCTAGCGTGTGCAGCGTCACATGAACCGGTTCCCTAAACAGCCCTTTCGGCTCTCTCTCGCGTCCGCCCATCCAGCCAGCCACCCCATTCACTGGGCTTCTCCGGAGGACCCTCCTGATCCAGAGTGATAATCGGAGCTGCTCTGCAGGTCTCAGGGTGCTTAGCGTGAATATCCAGACGCCGACTTGGCCCTTTCCGTTGTGTTCCAACCACGTCAGAGAGCGAGACCTCACTTTTTATTTCTCCATCGTTTCCAGAGCTTAGCTCTTCTGGGGTTGTATTAAATGTGGGTTTCTACCTTTTGAGATTATACACGGCATACGGTAGGATGGAAACCCTGTACGGAATGTGCAGTGAGCTTGGTGCAGACAATTAGCGAATGAAATGATAGGACCCGCGGGTCACACTTCTCACTGGAGCAGTACTAAGAGCTCAGAGCAACGTCAGGTCCCAGGATCAGATACTGGAAATTGGTAATTTTACATCTTCTGAAAAAAAAAAAACTGCATGCCATTTTCACATAAGGATAATTTGACTTGTTCCTTTTCCATACATAACCTGCTTGCTTCTTTTCCTCCTTTATTGATCTAGCTAATGTTCTGAGTAATCTGTTGAAGATGAGCGGTTTATATGGCTATCCTTGGCTTGTTCTAATTTTTCAGACAAAAACTTTCAATTTTCACCATTTAATACTCATAATTCTGCTCATAGGTTTTTCACAAGTGGTTTTTATCACATTGAAAAAAGGTCCTTCTGTATCTATTTTCTTCAGTATTTTTTTTTTTTGTTAGAGGAAGATGTTGGATTTTGTTAAAGGCTTTTACTATTTCTATTCAAATGCTCATGTGATTGTGTCCTTGTTTCTGTTTATGTCTGTATTACATTTATGGATTTGCATATACTGAGCCATCTTTGCATCTCTAGGGTTAAACCTATTTGGTTGACTTTTTGATAATTAGTTGGATTCTGTTTGAACATAATTATTTCAGTAATTTTTGCAATCGACTTAGATTGGTCTATAGTTCTCTTTTGGTCTCTATTGAAAGAATTTGTCCTTAATGTTTTCTCTCTCTCTCTCTCTCTCTCTCTCTCTCTCTCTCTCTCTCTCTCTCTCTCTCTCTCTCTCTCTCTCTGTGTGTGTGTGTGTGTGTGCATGTGTGTGTATGTGTGTGTTTGAACTTTTCTCTGATTTTGGAGTCAGAGTAATGGTAGCTTCCAGGAATGACCTTGGAGTACTCCCCAACCGTTTCAATTTCATTGAACAGTTTGATGAATATTGCTATTAAACCTTCCCTGAAGTTTTTGCAGTATTCAGCAGTGAATTCATTCAGACTCGGGCTTTTCTTCACTGCTAGGTTTTTTATTACTATTTCAGCTTATTGACTATTGAATTTTTCAGAATTTTTCAGCCATCTTGCTTCAGCTTTTATAATTCATGTGTATCTAGGAATCAACGGATGTCTTCTGAATTTCCCAACTTTTTGGCATACGGGTTTTCAAAGTAGTTGTTTATAATCATTTTAATTGTAGATATGTCTGTTGTGATTTCACTTCTCATTGCAACAGTTTTGGTCTTTTCTCTCTTCTTTTTGGTTAGGTTGGCTAAGGGTTTGCCGATTTGTTTATTCTTTCAAAGAACTAACTCTTCAATTGACTGATTTTGTAAAATCTCTATGTCACTGATCATTACAATTTCTTTCCTCACACTAGCTTCAAATCTGGGTATTTTAAAAAATCTCTTTCAATGTATTGCTTGATGCTTCATTGATGTAAGCAGCTGAAAACTTCAGTACTTAACCTTTAAAAATTCAGTAATTCCAAACATTCATTTTGATAGTCTCGTGAAGCTGATGGTTTTACAATCACTGAACATATGAACCTGATGTCTATGAGTTTTTACCATCAAGTTCATTTTGTGAATGACCTACATTTTACTCAACAGTTTTCATATCTGATGTATTCCTAACCCTAAATTTGCCTGTCATCAGCCCTGTCCATATGATTAGAAGTTTTGAGGAGAGATAAATGCCAAGGTGGTATGAGCCAATCAGAATCAATCAAACTTCATGGGAATGTGTATTAGGTACATGGATTGATCTTGCATTTTGTTTAACGTTTCCTTCCATTATTAGAAAGATTGTAGCATGGAGTAAACTGAGACTTTAAGTGGGAGATATAGAAGACATTTCAGAAACAGTATAATAATAAGATGGCCTTACACACTTTCGATATGTATGGTTTCATTTCGGTAAATGAGAAATCGAGGCGGCTTAACCTTTTCATATCTGTTCCTTAATGCTATTTTCTCTAGTCACCTTGCAAAGACATAAAGTGAAACTTACAAAGTACATTTGACCTCAATCTATAAATTTGCTGTTTCTTGTCTTAAAATGCTTATATTAGAAGTTTTTATTCTTATTATTCTGAGTGAGTAGAAGTCTAATTTCATGCTTTCTTCTTTAATATGACTATGATTACAACCTCTAAATAGGACTAAGGAACACAAAAACAGCTGGATAGTTTTCTGTGTATGATACTAATACAAAAGTGTCACAAAATGAGACTTTTTGCTGACTTATGAAGTGACACATCTGTAATCTCCTTATCTGAATGAGGCATTCAGCCAGGATTAGCTATTTAGATAGGTTGAAGTATGAGCCTCTGAAAGGCTTCGGGAAGGATGGGTTCTCTAAACATGTACTCAGCACTTTCTCTTTAATTTTAGAGTAAGAGGACACTTCTTAATTGAAAGGTTCTCATCTGCTTTTTCCAGTTATTTTGTACTAGTATATGTTTGAAGCATGCATTGTTCAAATTCTTCATGGGTGGCGCATGTACATAGCATATTTTAGTTCATTTTTCCATCTTTTTTCCCTCCTGTCCCATCTGCCTCCCTCCATTTTTTTTATTGAGACAGGGTCTCTCTTTTGTAGTTCAGGCTGGCCCTGAGCTCACTCTGTAGCCCAGGCAAACCTCAAACCCAGCAATCCTCCTGCCTCTGCCTCCTGAGTGCTGGGATTACAGGCCTGAGCCACCATGCCTGGCACAGTTGCCCATTTTTATTAGCTGTTTTATTTTGGAAGTTTCTAATAATTTTTCAGTTTTTTACAGAGTTTAGATATTTGTCTTGTATTTAAAGAATAGCTGGTAAATATGTCCATTCTGTAGGTTGTCTCTTCACTCTGTTGTTTCTAGAAACTTTTACATTTCATGTCATTTTTTTTGTGATTTATGAGTTGTATTATTAAAAATACAAAATCCAAAGTTGATTGTGATGGGGGGAGGCCTGGTGCCAGCTCCAGGCATGGCTGTGCAGTTAGCCCCGCCCCCTGCCAAAGCCCCCACTACCTCTCACCACAGCAGGCTTGGGTATCCCCCAATGGCCATACGCAAAAAATATATATATAGAGATATAGATAGACATAGGTAGATAGATAGATATAGATAGAATGTGTATTATACATATGTATACACAAAATATTTATATATTTTTATATATAAAATATGTACATATATATGTAACAGTCAGGGAAGGTGGGTAGAAATACGAAATTTGTATAAATGAGTTGTTCCTTTCATTATGTTCTTTTCTGAGAGGGGTTGCTGGTTTTGGTAGTAGTCCCCCCTCTCTTTTTGTCCTGTCCAATTTTTGTTCTTAGGAACATTATTAGGTCACAGAGCCGAGGGAGGGGGGTCCTAACAGTTTGCCCAGCTCCGCTTGTTAAAGAAGTGATCTTTCCTCCGATGTGTGTGTTGGTCCCTTTTTCAAGGGTCAGATAGCTGAATGTGTCTGGTGATGTTGTCTCTGGCCCACTGATTCACGTTGTCTGTTTTTTTGGTGAGCTACCATACTGTTTTCATCATGGCAGCCTGGTAGTATAAATTGAAGTCTGACATTCTGATGATGCTTCCTGTCTTGTTCTTGTTTTCTAGGATTTAATTTTGCTATTCTGCTTTTATTCTGGATTCACAAGAGTGTTAAATGCTTTCCTCTAGTTCTGTGAGAAATGTTATTAGTATTTTGATTGAAACTGTATTGAATCTGTGCATCAGTTTAGCATTATGACTGTTTTGACATGAATGGTGCCTGCCCAGGAACTGGGAATACCTTCCCATTTTCTAGTGTCCTCCTTTAATTCCTTTTTCTAAATGCTGTAGTTTATTTATTTATTTATTTATTTATTTATTTATTTATTTATTTATTTATTTATTTATTTATTGAGTACTTTCCTTCTTTGGTTAGTTCAAGTTCTCAGTATTTAATTTCTATTGATGATATCATGAATGTTATTGTTTTCCTAATGTCTTTCTTCGTTGGTTCATTGTTGCTATATAGGAACATTATTTTTGTATATTGACTTTATATCCTTTTAAGTTCCTAAATCTGGTTATGACTTCTAGGGGTCTACTGATGAATTTTAGGGTCTTCTACACAAAGAATCAGGTCATATGCAGATAATAAGTTGGCCTCTTCCTTTTCTATATGAATCATTTTTATTTCTTCTCTTCGTTGATGTCTCTGGCTGATGTTTTCAGAACTATATTGAACATGAGTAATGATAGCAAAGGTCCTTGTGTTGCTCTTGATTTTGGAGGAAAAGCCTTCGTTTTTGCCTGCTTAATATGATGTTGATCCTTCTTTATTACAAATAGCTTTTATCAGCTTGAGATAAGGTACTTCTGTACTTATTTTCTTTTAAATCCTATATCGATGTTGATTTATTTACAGGCTTTTCTGTATTTCTTCAGATGGTCAAGTGAATTTTGTCCTTGCTTCTGTTTATGTGATGTATTACATTTATTCACTTGCTTGAGATGAATCATCCTTGTAACCCCATCATGGATCCTATTTTGTCACAATATATAATCTTTTGAAAGATTTATTACATTCAGTTTGCCAGTATTTTGTTGAGGATTCCTGCTTCTATGTACATTAAAGAGATTCCTTTTTGCAGTTGGTTTTTTTTTCTGTCCTTGGAATCAAAGTAATGCCGGCTTCTGAGAATGACTTCAGGAGTACCCCTTCTCTTTCCATTTCATTAGAGCAGCTGAAGAGTATTTGTGTTACATCTTCACTAAAATATTTGTAGAATTCAGCAGTTAGTTAATAAATCAGGATCTGGGATTATCTTAATTAGTAGTTTTTAAAATGATTTTTCAATATTATCATATTTTATTATTCAGTCTTTTTATCCCTTCTTTGCTCAATGTTCACAATTCCTATGTACCTAGGAATATTCTTATTTCTTCAGAATTCTCCAATTCATTAGAGTACAGTTTCTCAGAGTAGTTTATAATAATCTGGATTTCAGCAGTATTCATTTTGATATCACTTGTCACTTTCTAATTGATTTGAATCTTCCTTTTTAAGACCAGCTGGGTGTTTATTTTATTTCTTTTTTTCAAAGAACCAACTTTTCAAGTCATTTATTCTTTGAGTTTCAGGGGGGCAGTTTCATTAATTTCTGAGCTGAACTTAATAATTTCTTTCCATGTATTAATTGTGGATCTGAATTGTTCTTGTTTCTCTGGCACCTTAAAATCCATCATTAATTCATTTCTCCTGGTGTACTCTGAGATGGGCATTTACAATATACTTTTCCCACTTGGGACAGCTTGCATTGTGTCCTATAAGTTCTGTTATACCATAATCATTTGACTCTCACACCTGTGTAACTTCTTATTTCATTTCAACTATGACTGCTTGATTATTCCAGTGGGTATTGTTTAAATTCCATGCATTTGCAAGATTTATGTGGTTACTTTTGCCAGTGTGTTCTAATTTCATTATGCTATGATCTGACAACAGGCATAAGAAAATTCTGATTGTTTTTGTATTTGCTTAATTAAGCTTCATGAGCTACCTCTCATGTGGTATACTTTGGAGAAAGTTCCAAGTTCTATTGAGAAAAATATATATTCTTTTGTTCTCAAATAGAACAACTTCATAGTTATCTTTCTGTCCGTTTGTTCAGAGATTTCATTCAACTCTGATATTTATGTTTGATTTTTGTCTGGTTGGACTGTGTATTGTGAATTCCCCCATTATAAATGTGTCAGTGTTTTTCTGAGATTTTATGGCCAGTGCTATTTGTTTCATGATGTTTAGTACACCAGTGTTTTGTTCATCTGTTTAAAATTGCTATCTCCTCCTGCTTAATTGTTATCTTATCCATTAAGTGTGGTCCTTCTTTGATTCCTTTGTTTAGTTTTAGCAAGAACTCAGCTTTATCTGAAATTATGATGGCTATTCTTGCTTTTTTCATGTTTTTATTGCATGTAATAGTGTTCTCTATCCTTTTATTTTTAATCTATGAATTTCTTTTTGGCTTAAGTGTATTTTGTGTAGATAGTACACTGTTAGGTATTATTTCTTGTTTTATTACTTAATATGTATCTTTTGGTTGTGGGATTTAAACCACTCACACTGACAGTGTTTACAGAAAAATACTGATTTATTCTTGTTATTGCATTATTTCTTGCTGATTTCTTATTTTATTTTATCATTTTACTTACTTGCTCTCCCAGCTGGGTATATTCACTCCATTTGACTTGTTGGTGTTGTTGGTTTAATTGTACCTGTTTAGGATATCCTTGAAAATTTTTGTTGTTCTGGTTGGTAGTCAAGCATTTCTTAAATTGCTACTCATCATGGAAATAGTTCAAGTCCTTATCAAATTATAGAGATTTTTTGGGGGATACATAAGTTTGTATTATTTCTTTTGAGGCTTGAATACTTGACTCCAAGCTCTCCTGCACTCCAGTGATGGTTTTTAGAAATTTGTTGTGATTCAAATGGGTTTGTTTTTGTAGTTGATTCATCATTTTTATCTAATAGCTTTTAGGATTCTGTTTCTGTTTTTGACTTCTGGGCTCTTGATGTGTCATGGAGGTTTATTTATTGTGCATATTTGGGGGTGTATATGTCTTCCTTTTCTATATTTTTAATTTTTCCCTATATTTGGAAATTTTCTCCTTTTATTGTAAACAGATTTTTTTCCTGCCATTTGTGCTCTCTTCTATTTTTTTTTCCCACTAATTCCATTTATTTATTTATTTATTTATTTATTTATTTATTTATTTATTTATTTTTGAGACAGAGTCTCACTTTGTAGTTCAGGCTGGCCCTCAGCTCACTATGTAGCCCAGGCAAGCCTTGAACACAGCAATCCTCCTGCCTCTGCCTCTCAAGTGCTGGGATTACAGGCGTGAGCCACCACAGCTGGCACTGTGGTATGTGGTATTGATTGCTGGTGGGCATGAGTCACCACACCCAGCATTGTATGTGGTTACCGGGGATTGAACTCAGGACCTTGTGCTTGCAAGGCAGGCACCGGAACCACTGAGCTAAATCTCTGGCCCTCCAATTAATTTTTGGTTAGTCTTCTTTGCATCACCTAGCAGCTGTTAGATCCATTTCTATTGTTCTTTGGGTTTTTGTTAAAAGTTATCTCCTAATAATTAGTCTCCAACAATAGCCCCCATCTTCTAATTTTGACACTGTCCTCACATTGGTCACCTCTGTTGCCAGTGGTTTTGTTGGCATAGAGAAATCTGTTAATAGCAACAACTGTTTGACCTGGGGAATAGCAAGCAAATCAGAAATAATATTAGCATCAAGAGGAGACTTGATGTCGAAGTGCCGTAAGAGCCAACAACATACCATTCTGAACCATAAAATAGAGTCTATAATTATAATTTAGAACTAAGATAAACCAAGGCCTGGATTAGATGCCTACTAAATTTGATAATCAGACCTACAGTAGCAGTAGAAAAAAATTCAACAGTAATAATATAGAGTTAACTATCTAGAAATTAATAAAATTTAATGGTTTTCCTAGTAAAGATAGAAGGGTGTAGAATGGCAGAATATGATAAGAAATTTCTGAAATTTAGTCAGTGGAAGGTAAGGAGGAGAGAAAAGTGAGATAAAGAATCTTACTAAGAAGTACAAGGAAAATGATAGAAATAGATCAAAAGAAAACATGAAAGAAAAAAGGAAAATTCCCTATACACTAAACCAGTGTGTGTGTGTGTGTGTGTGTGTGTGTGTGTGTGTGTGTGTGTGTAGGAGGGGGAGAATATATGAGTAAAAATAAATACAGGAGTCAGAAAGAAGAGAAAAAATAGTTCTCAGTATTTTCAAAAGAGTTGTTTCCCTGCAGGATCCACAGTCTTAGAATCCAGCAGGGCATGGTTTTGACTACGCAGCTTTACAGCTTTAGGGATGGTGCGGTATCCTAGCGCTGTGAAGGCCATCCGCCTAGGCGACCCTGCGCTCTGAGGTGTGTCCTTGCTCATACTGAGAGGCGGAGAAGCAACCAGACCTCTGATCTACGCTGGCTGTGAGAACAGAACCTAGATTCAGGCAGCGCTGCACTCAGCGCCAGACCTTTCACTCACAGCTGCTTCGGAGCCACACAGTCCGGTGGGCTTCTCACCACGCAAGGTGCGGTGCTGTGCCCTTCCCAGGCCGAGTTTGTACTTCTCGGAGGGTGTGTGTCTACTCTGCACACTCTCCACACCTCCCGTGTCTGTTCCCCACACGGTTTCTGTGGGAGGGTGATGGCGGGAAGTGAAATGA
>PVIC010017832.1:11254-32377 GCA_004025085.1 Thryonomys swinderianus
TATCCCTACCCACTCCCCCCTCCTCCCCCCTTTATACATGCTCTTTTATTTTCTTTCTGTATCATATTTATTCCTTCCCCTCATCACATTCCCACACCAAGTTTCCTATAGAAATATTCCACTCTATAAAAGCTGTCCTACTTTCTAGAACTCATTTGCATCTACAGGTGTTCATGCCAAAGAGAAGATCCGGAATTTGCCTATCTGTGATCTATTTATTTCACTTATTAGTAAATGAAATGATTTTATAGTAGTTTGTAGTCTCTGTCTTGAAGAATAAACCCTTTCCTGAAATGGGATCCAATTAAATATTCTTTGTCAACATGCAGAGCACTACACTAGATTTCTTCTGCAGTGTGGAGAGACTCATTTTTGAAATAAAAACAGTCTATTTTTGCAGTTCGCCGTAGCACTGTTTGTTTTTTTTTTGGGGGGGGGGTTGGGGTGGTGCTAATGGAACCGGCCCCGCCCACTCTCTCCCTGGAGCTCCTGACCTCACCCATGGAGATAAGTTTCCCTTCCCAAGAGGACGAGCTTCCTGACTGCTTTAGTCTTTCCTCTGTGTTGTGTTCCGTAACTTTCCTGTCAGTTCCTTTCCGACACTCAGAGATCTATTTCATCTATTCTCATTGTCCAGTTATTTTCCAGGTGCCTGGATTGGGGGGTCTCAGAAATGGTAAAATGTGTTGTTGATCGCTACTGGCACCGTACCAGCTTCCCTTGCTGTTTCTGAAGGTTCAGATCAGCCATAACATGATTCCTTCGAAACTGTAACGACACCTTGAACAATGATGAATGTGTTTAAACTTTAGCAACCTGGAGAAAGTCCTGGGCTTGGGATACAGCTCTGGGGTAGATCACATGCCTAACGCGTCGGACCCTAAAAGCTCACAAAACAAAACAAAACAAAACAAAACAAAACAAAACAAAACAAAACAAAACAGCCCTGACAGTTGTGAAGCTTATGAAACTCCTCATATGCACGGAGTTTTGAGGCCCCACCTTTCATGTCTTGTTAATTTGGAATATTGCAAGTAGGTAAACTTACCCCGGAGCGTGAGTTTCCTTCTACCAGTCAGTGTTGGATATATGCCAAACTATAATCGTGGCTGAAATCTTAATCAGTGTTGCTGTTTGATTGCATCCAAAAATATGGCATAGTTCTTCCAAATGTGTTGATTAAATGCTTTTTCAGGGCTTACCGCAGAGTGAATATGAGCCTTCTCCCTCCTTACACTGTGTCATGGTTTACTTGTACCCGTTCCAGCAAAGCCTCTTGTGTGCCTAGAAAGGGGTTTCCGGGGTGATTATACGGTGGGGCCGCGCTCCTCAGTCCATAACGGTGTGGTGTTGGGGCCCAGTCATAGGAGGGTCCCTGCGGAGCAGGCCCAGAGAAGATCCTTCTCTCCTTCCTGGCTCCTCCTTTGGTGCTCGCTGTTTTTCTGCCATCGTGACCGAAGCCACTTTTCCTTCGCCCCCTCACCCCACCCCCACCCCCACCCCGGGAGGGCCTAGCTGGTTCCCTTGGCGCTCGCTGATCTCGGACTGAAGCATCAACCGAAGTAAACCTCTTCCCTTTTAAGTTTGCCTGTCTGTTATTTTGCTTTAGTGATGATGACTAAGATACCCCAAACCCCATCATTTGCAAAATTTTACTCAGTCTCTGAATAATCATTTGTGTCATGTGAAGAGACTACTTGAAGAAGTCATAGTTGATTTAAAAAATTATAAAGACATCTGACTGGACAAGGAAGCCAGAATGGATATTAAATGTAACCTTAGTTCAGGAGTTTTCTGGAAGCTCAGGGATAAGTTTCATCATTCAAATTGCATATTGTGATTCACTGGCTCTACTAAATGTGTGTCCATATTATACACCACTCCACCGATATGACCCAATAAGCTGTTTGGTCATCTGCCGCATAAAGATGCTTCCTTATTGTATATTATGGGATGTGTTTGCATTCTGTCTCACCTGGAATTACAAATAGTACATCAGCATGGTTGTGGCTGTAGAATTTAAAAGGCTTACTTGGTTGGAAAAATATTTTTGGCACAGTCTGGTTGTGAGCCATTCATACGAAAATGCGAGAAACAAAATTGTGATTGTTTCCTTCTCTAAATAACTCGAGCATGGCAGCTAATACTACATGACAATTCAGCTATTTTTGAACACAAGGACTTCATGTCTTCACATTCATAGAAAAAAAATTGACATATCATAGATGCTAAGTATAAGGGTAGATTACCAAATAATCACAGTGTATTATTACATGCAGAAATTATGCGTAATATACACATATACCATACATATGCATATCTAAATATATAAAAGCTCATACAACATCCATCTCATATTTAATTATGTAATATCTAGAGCCAAGTTGGCTTTGAAATAATTACCACGTATTTACTTTTCCAAAATTACATTAGTTTTTAATATTGGTAAAATGGAGTATCCCTATTAAATTCTTCATATATTTTATCTAAACTAATTATAGATATTCTACATGAAACTAGGATATAACTTCCTCAGTAATTTGATTCATGTTTTATTTATCATCCCTTCATTTTTTAAAACATTCAGAAGTATACTTTCATTTCTTATGTTAAATGTTTCCCTCCAGGTAGAATGGTTAATTACAAATATCAAATCAATTGCAAGCAATCAATATCTTCTACTACAAAAATGACATATTTGATAAGTCACATATTTCAATTTGTTTTGCTTCCTCTTAATTTCAAGGTTGTATTCACACAATCCCCCTCATTTGATGTTTCTGAGCTCTGATTCATTATTGTTTCAAATAGTATTTAACATTATTTGACAAATTATAAAGATAGATAAGAGCTAAATGCATCCTCCCAAAAGTTCTCAAATAATTGTGTGACTTTGTATTTAAAGTAATTACAGATTATGGGGAAAGTCTTTGCTCTGGTTTTAGAACATAACAGGTCTCACACTGGGCACTATAATTTGGATTAGAGCTGTGGTCTGAGACTAGGCATGTAGTAGATGTTTCCCTATCAATGAATTTTAATGGTGGGAAATGCAAAGAATTAGTTTGCTTTTCCATTACTAATTAAATATTAAAACAGTATTACGTATTTAAAATTTCACAGGATTTTAGAAACATTCAGTGATGTTATATATGCAAAACTCTTTTGTTTTATTTCTGGTAGCTAAATTGATAGCCTTCAGACTGATTTATACCACCAGCTGCGTTTTCTTAATATTTTATTTTGGTAAAGAATCTTTTTAAATTACTAAGTTCCCCAGACTGGGGTCAAGTTGCAATCCTCTTGCCTTCCCTTTCAGGGGAGGCTTACTGGCTTGCATTACTACACCTAATTTAGCATTGAGAGTTCTTAATAGAGTGGTGTGTTATAATTTCTCAATAGTTTTTTATGATTCATTTAAAAGCAGTAGAGATAAATAATTAAAATCAATTATTCAGACTGAAGGTAATGTAAAAGCTTCCAGGTGATTTGTTGGAAATGTATATCTTGATTTTATACTTATTTGTGATTTTTTGTCACTTCAGCATATTTTAAATATCACAAAAATTAGTTTCATTCTTAACACTAAGATAATTTGTTTTTATATCTTATAAAATCTTGAGTGTAGCTTGCAAAACAGAAGAGACTGGTGCACACAAGGGTACAGAAGTTACTGCAAATTTTGAATTTTATTTTCTATTATTCATGTAATAACTTTTTCTTTTTGGAGACAGGGTCTCACTTTGTAGTTCAGGCTGGCCCTGAGCTCACTATGTAGCCCAGGCAAACCTCGAGCTAGGCAATCCTCCTGCCTCTGCCTCCCGAGTGCTGGGATTACAGGCATGAGCCACCACACCTGGCACTGTGGTATGTGGTATTGATTGCTGGTGGGCGTGAGTCACCATGGGCTGGAGATTGAGCTCAGTGGTTCCGGCGCTGCCTGCCTTGCAAGCGCAAGGTCCTGAGTTCGATCCCCGGTAACCACATACAGTGCTGGGCATGGAGACTCACGCCCACCGGCAATCAATACCACATACCACAGTGCCGGGCATGGTGGCTCACGCCTGTAATCCCAGCACTCGGGAGGCAGAGACAGGAGGATTGCTGAGTTCCAGGCTTACCTGGGCTCCATAGTGAGCTCAGGGCCAGCCTGAACTACAAAGTGAGACCCTGTCTCAAAACAAACAAATAAAAAACAAAACTCAGGACCTTGTGCTTGTGAGGCAGATGCCGGAACCACTGAGCTAAATCTCCAGCCCTTCATGTAATAATTTTTAAAAGGAGTTAAAACAGTGGCAATTTTTCTCCAGAAAGACTGAGTGTAAATGTTGTTTACTTGAGGAAACTTTATCATATAAAAATTCAATCTTCTAATGGCAGTATAAAAATATTTGCTTTACTAAAATGTCATTACTTTTTGTATCTTTTAGGAATACACAATAGATATAATTTTTGCCCAAACCTGGTTTGACAGTCGCCTGAAATTCAATAGTACTATGAAAGTGCTTATGCTAAATAGTAACATGGTTGGAAAAATTTGGATTCCTGACACTTTCTTCAGGAACTCAAGAAAATCTGATGCACACTGGATAACAACTCCAAATCGTCTGCTTCGGATCTGGAATGACGGACGAGTTCTTTATACCCTAAGGTAATGTTGTCTGTGAAGTGCGGTTGCTCTAATTTATTTATACTAACATTCGATTAGTTTCTAAAGTTGTCGTCTTCAAACTTGCAATGTAGCAAATGTGGTATTTCTTCCCTGTGCTAAAATTCAAAGGGTGAAATATTCTGGCCATACTTTCTAAAACTCACAGTTACTATTCTATGTAAAGGTCTGGAGTTAAGGAACAAAAATTTTTAAAAATTTTTAAAAAAATTTAAAAAAATTCTTTTCCTTGAAACAATACAGGTTGTTACATGGTCACTAATAATTTTTTAGCAGTACTATGAATCACTGGAGATTTTTCTTAAGGAACACATCCTGTTACGAAAATTTGTAATTAGAAATGCCAGATGTGTTGGCTCATGCCTGTAATCCCAGCACTCGGGAGGAAGAGGCAGGAGGATTGCTATGAGTTCAAGGCTTGGCCATGCTATGTAGGGAATTCAGGGCTAGCCTGAACTACAAAGTGAGATCCTAGCTCAAAAGAAAAAAAAAAGACAGTGTGTGTATATATGTACACACACACACACACACACACACACACACATATATATATATATATATATATATATATATTAGGTTATCAAGAGTGAGCTAAAACCTGACCAAGAATGGACTGATGTTTAAAGTTCAAATTTATTTATTTAATTTCTTTGCACATACTGTAACCTGCGTATTCAGAATCATTCTTAATATGAATATGTTTGTGATACATTACACTTATGAATCTAAAACATACTCACTTTGTACTTGTATGCATGTGTGTGTATGTGAATGTATATATGAATATTCGGGTAGATTCTAAAATATGGATTTTGAAATGTTGAGTCCAGAGATCATACTGAAACATATACAGAGATAAGTGAAATTTTTAGAAAGAAAAATCTAAGACTTTTCATTCTCACTTACTAATAGTGTAGTTCTGCAATTCGAGATCTTGACTTCAGTATTACTACTATATTCCAATATATCATGCTTTGTCATTGTAAACCCAAATCATAATATTTAAAATTAAGAAAGATATTTTTAATGATTAAAATTATTTCTTCATTCAATATTTATTTTTTCATCTTTGTAGACTGACAATTAATGCAGAATGTTACCTTCAGCTTCACAACTTTCCTATGGATGAGCACTCCTGTCCACTGGAATTTTCAAGCTGTAAGTGAGAAAATATGTGATGATTTCATAGAAGTCTAGCATCAAACTGTGTTTCCTTAAAAGTAAAAAATAAAAAGGAGTAAGTACAATTTTCAAAAAAAACAGATTGCTAGGTATAATTGGTAACATAAAATAATTACAAATATTAGATTTTGTTTCTTGATTTTAAATAAAAAAGTGATAATAAATGTATAGTCATTTTATATATATATATATTTCATCATTTTAAAACTCTTATAATACTCCAATGTCTTTTCTTCTTTGAAGAAAGTGCTACTGAAAATAGACTTGTATTATAATCTTTTACAAAACAGGAATAAAAGGATATTTAGAATATATTCAATTTTGGGGCTATTTAAGTTTATTGCACTGGATTAAAACGTGTTTAAAAATGTTTGGATGCAGAGTCTATTTTATGAATAGCAAATATGTTAGAAAACTGCTGAGTTGGAAAAAAGTAAGTTAGAAACCTAAAATTATCATCTTTTACACCTAATTAATGTAAAAGAAGTAAAAACAGAGATGCGATTAAAGCAAAATAATTTGCATATAAAAATCTAGTATTTTGCATAAAAATAACCATTTCCAGTACAATATTAATTTTGTTTCATATTACTAATGTGGTAATTCTCATATGTATTTTACAATGATATTTATCTCAACAATTGAATAAAATGACTTTTCATGCTATTGCCTGTATATTCACAGATTACTTGATGCTATTTTCTTTCAAATTTTTAAAATTGATTTTATTGGTACATTTCATATATACATGATCACAATGGACATTGAGAATTTGTATCAGTACATGACGTGACTTAATTCTCATTTTTCCCCATTCTTTAAGTACACTGTATTCTGGAACCTAGTCTCAATGGAATGCAATAGAATTACTTATAAGTATTAGCTAACCTTTTCTAAGCTCTAAAACATCTCTTGTCGTCCTATATTGATTATTTTCTTGGATTTTCTTAATAAATTTTGTCTCATTACAACATTCTTCCATACTAGTGATCCATATCTCATTTATTTGATTTTAGACAGAAATTTTGCAAATAACCAAATCACACCAAAGCCATGCTTAATAATAATAATCAAGGAGTAATTGAGATGTAACTATTTGATGAGAAGAGCTTGTGTGGTCTGGTCTACAGGCCTACTGTTATATTTTGACTTGACATTGCTTTGATTGCCTCTATAAACAGTTAATAATTCTCCCCTGTAAATGCAATCATGAACTAACGGTATAAATGTAATAACCATAGCTAATTTTGTTTAAGCATTCTTTGGAGGTCCAATAGAAATTCATACCTTCAGGGCCGGAGGGTTAGCTCAGTGGTTCTGGCACCTGCCTCGCAAGCGCAAGGTTCTGAGTTCGATCCCCGATAACAACCACATACAATGCTGGGCGTGGAGACTCACGCCCACCAACAATCAATACCGCATACCACAATGCCGGGCGTGGTGGCTCACGCCTGTAATCCCAACACTCAGGAGGCAGAGACAGGAGGACTGCTGAGTTCAACGCTTGCCTAGGCTACATAGTGAGCTCAGGGCCAGCCTGAACTACAAAGTGAGACCCTGTCTCAAAAAAAAAAAAAAAGAAATTCATACCTTCTATCTCTAATATTATGTATAAAAGTGTGAGCATAATTTTATTGCAGCCCTAATTTAAAACGTCAGTGTCATGAGACCCAGAAAGGCTGAGTATCTTTTGCCCCTATTCTTGTGTAGTATGATTACACATTATTTATTCTGTAAATAAAATGAATGGGAAATATAGGAAAAGCAATTTAAATAAAGCCCCACAAAAGAAAAGAAAAAGGAAATGTAAATTAAGTAAATTAGCAGAGGAGATAATTATCTTATTTCATTATTGATAAAAGTTCATATAAAATGATACGCTGGGAAATATTTACAATAAAGAATTCTTTGTAATGTGTATAGCAACTATTTGTTGAAATAATTTAAAATTGTATAGTATTAAAATATTTCCAAAAATACATAGATGATGATAAATAGCCAAACATTATAGCCCCCAAATCCATATAACAATTTGAAGTCTGGAAGTTAGGCTTATGGTTAGTTACGAACTGAGGACAGTTGAAAAACATGGTACCTTTATGCTTTGGTTTTGAGTGTTTCCGAGTGGAAGTCCAAGAGAACATAATCCCTCTGTAAAACTCAGATACAAAAAGGATGATAGAATCACGTGAAAAAATGCACCCAACCCAAGCCACTAAGAAAAGTTACCTCTGAAGTCAGCAGACAAGCAAGAAATATGCATTACAGGATTATTCTTTAAGCTATCTATACATACTTCACTCTGTATTTTTCCATTTGGCATATTTTATAATGATAAATAAAGGAAGAATTTCTAACAGCTTGTTTTTTGTGTAATGTTATTGCCACCGTGTCTGATTTCAATCTTGCCAATCTCCATACTATATTTTTGAATTTTTCCTATAGATGGATACCCTAAAAATGAAATCGAATATAAGTGGAAAAAGCCTTCTGTAGAAGTGGCTGATCCTAAATACTGGAGATTATATCAGTTTGCATTTGTGGGTTTAAGAAATTCAACTGAAATTGCTCACACAATCTCTGGTAAGGAGGAAATGTGTATCAGTGAGTTATGCTAGCACAGAATGGCACTGGTATTTAAATGTAGGGGTTGGAATGTACATTTCATATATTTTCTAGCCAAAAGTAAACATATTATTTATTCTTTCAGGGGATTATGTCATCATGACGATTTTTTTTGACCTGAGCCGACGAATGGGATACTTCACTATTCAGACTTACATTCCGTGTATTCTAACAGTTGTTCTTTCTTGGGTATCTTTTTGGATCAATAAAGATGCAGTACCTGCAAGAACATCACTGGGTATGATATGCGATGTTTTGTTATAAGAGCATAGTACTCAGAAATTTAATGTGATTAAATATTTCAGCAAATTTGGACAGAAAGTAGTGGAATATTATGCTTAATAGTGAGATATTAAATATTAAATTGAAAAAGTATGTTAGAAATAGTGTAGTAGAGAACTTAAAATTTCATAAAACTCCTTATATTGAGCAATATTTTAAATTGCTTTTCATCAAGGTTTAGTTTAGTTTTTAGCTGAATGACTAATAATTACATTCATTTACCCATGTGTTTTGATGGCTTTGAAATCCTTTGCTCTTAACAATGTTGCTAATGAACAATCAACTGTTCCAAAGGGCAAGTCTTTGCAAAAAACAAGAAGCTCCCTGGCTTCTGTGAAATGCAAAGTATGTAATTAATCTAAGTGCATCTGACAGTTGTCTGTAAAATAACATTGATTAAAAGGATAATTTATAATTCAGCCTCAATAAAGGAGATTTTTGTTCTCTTCCTGTAGCAATATGTTTCAATAAATCTTACAAAAATAAGTGGCTAGTTTTTACATGTGTGTTTAAAAGGCAGTTATAATTTACATTTGCATATTGATACAAAAAACTTGTTATTCATCTGATTCATTTCCAAGATCCATGTAGGACCTGAATAACAGTGCTGTCATTTGTGCCTTTAAAAATCATAGTTTAGAAAATGTTTCTGTTTCCAACACTGAGGTCTTCTATGTGGGCTTTACACCTAGTAAATAATTGCATCTATTAAATAGGTAAAGTTTATATCATATAAAGTGGCAGCAATAAATCTAAAGCAGCTCATTGCATGCTCAGAGATGCAGTTTTCTTCAGCGTCTAAAATCTTGCACAAGGGAAGCCATGAAGGAAATAATAATGCTATCTGAAATGATATTATATTATCCTTTTAATATCATAAATTTTATCCTATTTTCCTAGTTATAGAAATACAATAGGACATTCATCATGTTCCAAGCTAATCACTGTGATATTATTATAAATTTAGGAAGAGAATTCTGAAAGCTGAAATCTATTGCAATTTTGTTGCCTCATAAAAGAGATATGTAAACAGGGCATGGTGGCTCACACCTGTAATTCCAGCACTCTAGAGGCAGAGGCAGGAGGATTGCTGTGAGTTCCGGGCTAGCCTAGTATACATAATGAGTTCAGGGTCAGCCTGAACTTCAAACAAGACCCTGTCTCAGAAAACTAAAACAAAACAAAACAATACAGATTTGTATTAGTGTTTTAATAAGCTAAAATTTAATGCAACCATTGATAACGGAATCAAAACACACAGTAATTCCAAAAAATTTTGTGTAAGGATGGGACATAATTAAGAAATTAAAAATAGTTTTATAAATCTTGCTCTCTTGTAAGAATGTTTTGATATAATGCTTTTCTCAAAAACGTGTGAAAGTTGAGGAAAATGGAAGACTTTAATTCACTAGTCTCCTTTGGTATTGCTATATATAAAAACTTTAAAATTTATCTTCGTTTGTAATATAATTAAAACAGAAATTATCAAAAATAATAGGAAAAAGTAGATAAATCCATAGCCATAATTAATGATTTCAACATCTTTTTCTCATTCTCTGTTACAACTGCAAGAATAAAAAAATCAAGATGTAGAAAATCTGAATGAAATTATCAGTTACTTGAACCAATTGATATTTATTGAGTATCACATTTAACTTCAGTATACCTAACAGTCAACTACGTGTTGAATGTCAACTAAGATTAGAATATAATTTGAAGGACAACAATATTATTGTGTGTATTTTCTGATGAAACTGGAAATAAATGTTAATAGAAATAACTAATAATGCTCTCATATTCTGAATTCAAAAATGATCTTTTAAATCATCCTTGGGTAAAATAAATAGAAATTTAGAAAACATTGGAAACTAAATTTCAGTAAGAATTTAACACATAAATATAGCTAATTCATTATTTAAAAATTATATCTCTAAATTATGAATATTAGGAAGGAAAACAAATTCATTACATATCCAAAGGCAAAAATCTAAATTAAATCACTTCTGTGTATTTGTCATGAATAAACATTACTGTGTAGCCTTCTTTCATGAGAAGAGTTAAGAACCTTCCTTAAGCCAATCAGCAGAGAAGTGAGAGATTAAACCTACATAAACAGGTTTGTCACTTTGATTATAGGTGCACTGAATCTATTCTTTTTCTTTTTCAAAAAATCTTAATAACTCAAGAGAATAAAAAGATTTATGAGAGTAGAAAGATTTACTCATGAGAATAAAAAGACTCTGACAACCCAGAAAGTTCCTCTCAGGGCATATTTCGATGGAGTCATGAAGGAAAGTCGTGGCCCCTCCCCTTGTCATGTCAGAGACGCTGTGGGTGCGTTTTTCTCTCTCCTTGTTCCAGCAGGGTAGAAGTCATCATTCTATATGTGTTGGTCAAATTAAGAAGCATTCAACACTATTTTAGTACCGCTGAGAGAGTAAGTAGTTCCATTTAGGAGATACTTTTTGGGAGGAAAAGAAAGAAATCTATGGCAGTTTAATAAGAAGATGTAAAAACAGGCATCTGATTTAGGTGACCTAAGATTAATGATGATAAGCACCTAAAACGACATGAGTAAAGATACTCATGTCTGAAGATATACACACAGGGGTGGAGATTCTGGGCATATCTCAATGACATGTGCTCATCTTCTCCATATAAAAATGTACTCAGTGTTTTTGAAATATTTCCATCCATGATCATAGTATTCACTCAAATTTTGAGGTAAAAAAAGTAAAGGATTCTAGTAGTCAGTAAGAAAGCATTATGCTGTAACTATATAGCAGAAGATCTCTAATTACTTTTGCTTCATTTTTAGCAAAAGGTACTTATTTCTCATGTGAAAATTGAGAGTTCTCTACCAAAGTGATAGGCGTGTTGCAAGCTGAGGAACGCGGGTTTCTTGTCGCTTTCTGCTGAGTCACTGCTGATTTGAAGTCCCAGATTCCTTTGCGGTCTACGAGGCTTCCGGTGCTCTGGCCATTGTATTCCAGAGGAACCTGAGCAGGAGAGAAGGAAGGGCTTCACCCATCTCCTTAACGCTATCTTCTGGGCATTGCTTTCCTCACACAGCTCTGCTTCACTAGCTCGTAGCCTGTGATCACTCCACTGCACAAAAGGTGGCAAAGTTGTTCTTCCAGGCAATACATACCTGGTAGAAAGTTGCTAATTTCACTGCTATGAAGGAAAAGAAGGAAGGGTATCAGGAGTCAGCTTTCTCCACAGTAATTTCAGTGATGAAAATTCACGCAGACACAAGAAGGCTTTTAATATCACGTAGCTATGGTTACCAGTAATTCTTTCTGTAAATGGCTAGTAATCATATCCTTTTGTGTCCATCCTTTACTTCAACTCACAATATTGCCAAATCATATGGAAGAACAAAAGCAGCCTGTTCCATTATTTTTAATCTTCGGTATTTTCCTTTCTCTCCGCAGGTATCACCACGGTTTTGACTATGACAACCCTGAGTACAATTGCCAGGAAGTCTTTACCTAAGGTTTCCTATGTGACTGCGATGGATCTCTTTGTTTCTGTTTGTTTCATTTTTGTTTTTGCAGCCTTAATGGAATACGGAACCTTGCATTATTTTACTAGCAACAGAAAAGGAAAACCTACTAGAGAAAGGAAGAAAAAAACCAAGGCCTCGGTAGGTTACAAAATCTCTGTTGCATAAAGCTTGATTGACCTGTAGCTTCTGTTTTTGAATATTGGCGCTAGATTGGCTTAGAGTAATAATGATGCCTGAGGGCTGAGGACAAAAGGAAAGGAAAATTAATACTCTTAGAGTTTAATATCCTTTAATATTAGAATATCACAGCCATAAAATACTTTTATGTTTGCATATTTGTACCTCTTTACTTTCCCTGTCCAATTACATAATAGTTATCTTTATATCACAACACATTTACATTTTAAAATTGATTTTATTGATTTTCATCTACTTAACTACTGGATGATTTATTTTATTTTAATAGCAATTTTAACAACCTGAAAATAATTTCTAACACTGAGTCCTCTGGGCAGTGCTCTGGGCATTTGATTGCTTGGCTTTCTTTATGTGCAGGGCATAATGAAGGAATCAGCTCAGGATTCTCCACAAGGACAATTTAATAAGTACAAAATTCAGGACTCAGACTTGAGTCTTTTTTTGTGTCAGAAATCAAGGTGTAAACATTTCTCCTTATTTGTCTTTTGAATCAGATTCCAACAAAGAAGCATTTATTTCTTCAAAATTAAAAAGCATGCTCTATCACTAATTACAGTGTTTCAGAAGCAAATTTGACCCAAAATACTCAAATAAGTAAAAATTATAAAAAACAGCTGTGCACATGTGACAAGCATATCTGCCTGTACTAGTGGACATAGAATGAGGCATGAAGCTTTAAATTTTACCTAATTGAGTAAGTTTTAGGATTCAGTGGTTTTTTTCTTTCTTCCTCTATTCTTCAACAATTTCTTTATGAAATTTTCCTTACATTTCAAATGTAACTCACTTTTCAGAGAAATTATAGTCCAAGTATACTCTCCTATAGATTTTGAGGGTTTTTGTTTGTTTTTTGAGACAGGGTCTTGATTTGTCTTTCAGGCTGGCTCTGAGCTCACTGTGTAGCCCAGGCAAGCCTTGAACTTAGCAGTCCTCCTGCCTCTGCCTCCCAAGTGCTGGGATGACAGTATGAGTCCCCATACCCAGCTAGATTTTTTTTTGAGATCATCGGAATAGTCTAGGAAATTAGAGTGCATCACTTGTGGGGCAAAATGGAGAAATGACGTTGCACAGTTGACTTATAAATCTCTCTGCTGACATCATTTTAGCTTCTCTGTAGGATTTGTTATGATCCCCATGGGAACACGTCAGAGAATAAGTGGGCCAACTTTTATGTCCATTATTTAATTTTTAGTTGTTTAAATGAGTTAGAGCCAAACATACTATCCAGATTTTTTACATTTTATCATTTACCCATTATACTTATGTATAATTATCACTTTCAAGACTTTAGTTATAGAAATTGTGATCAGAAATCCTTAGAATAAGAACAGCCAAGTTCAAACACCTGAAAAAATGCAATATCACATGGATTTTCTACTTTCATCCCAGAAACATCTAATCTAGGAAATATTACTACATCATGGAAGGACAGTACACTGAATAATGGGTACTGAAGGACATCAGGGAATTGGTTTGGCCCCAGATCCTGGAGCATGGGGCACACTTCTGGATGGCACCCTTCCTCAGGAGAGCCAAAATGCTGCAGTACAAATCTAAAAATTATGTCATCCAATCCTTTTAAATTAATGTATTTAAAAAGAATTCTAGAATTGTTACTGTATTACGGAATAATTAATCTAAAAATTCTCTATGTAGAGGTTTCAAAATTTAGCAGCAAGCCACAGAAGGGAAAAAAAATGAAGATGGAAGATTAATGAATCAAAATTAAATGGCAGCCAGGCATTGTGACACATGCCTAGAATCCTAGCAGTATTAGAGGCTGAGGCAGGAGGATAACAAAGATGACCCCAGCCTGGGCAACTTAGCAATTTTATGAGACCTGTTTCAAAATGAGAAATAAAAAAAAATGAGGGTATAAAAATTAAAATATGTGAATATAGCTCAGTGTGACACCCCTAAATACAATCCCCAGTACAACCAAAAGAAGAAAAAAAAGAGGCTTTGATGTAGTAAATTGGAAACTGCAGCAGTCCAGTCAGCATATTGTAACTGACTCCCATGGCGGCAATGTGCCTCTCCAGCCATCCAAAACAAAACGCTCAGCTTTCTCCTGGTGCTCAGTCAGGCGCTTCATGACTGCTCTCATTACCGAGTAATATGGGGAAAACAAAACACAGATCGCTTTTCAAATCTGAATTTCCTCTTAGTTCAAATTTTCTAAAAATTTGACTCTTTATTGGTACATTGTATATAGACATCATATCGCACACAATACTGAGAATTTGTACCAGCATATGACACAATTCAATTCTCATTATTTTCCATTCCCCCACCCACTGTACAGCCCCCACCCCTATATAGTTAAGCTTTGTTTTCCTCTTTTTTATTACGATATTTTTCCCCTTGTTACTTACCCCTGTGCCCCGTTTCCCTTTGAATATTTTCTATTTCACACTATTTACCATACATTCTAGAGCTCATTTACATCTTCAGTTTCTCATATCAGAGAAAAGATAGAATATTTACAGGTCTATGATCTATTTATTTCACTTATGAGTATGTCCTGAAGGTATATCCGTTTGAATATACATGAGTCAAACTTATCATTCTTTATGGCAGAGTGATACTCCATTTTATAGAAAAACCACATCTTCTTTATCCAGTCTCCAGTTGATGCACATTTGGGTTGTTTCCAACACTGAGCTATCACAAACTGGGCTGCTATGAACATGGGTGCACATATGTCACTGTGATAGGAATCTTTTAATTGTATAGCTTTCTAATCAGGTAAATTAGAAAGTACCTTTGTGATTGACAATCCAGCTCCATTTGCTACTACCCTAAGTCTTCTACTTGCTGGATTTGTGGAATCCACATTTGCTCCTCTTCCTGTCACAAAAATCAAATGTTTAGCAAGCCCCAGACATCTTGTGGTACTTTGCTCCTATTCTTGGTTTAGTTCTCTATGATTTCATCTCCTCTTTATTTCTCTTTACTGCTTTCTTCTTCCTTCCATGGCCCCCATTTTTTGGCAAAGCCATAAAATTACCAGCTTGAATTCTAGCATGTGTTTGTTTCTTTTTTTCCTTTTGATTATTTATGTTTTTAATTAACACTAATTAAAAATGACATAAGTGTAAATGTGTCCACATTCATTTTCAAGAAGATCTGAGAAGTTAACTCTATTACTAGTTGGTCAGGACCCTGAGCTGTAGAAATAAAGGTCACTGAAAGGCAACAGAGTAGCAGTCAGCTAAGAGTGTGTGATGTTCAAATTTGATTATTTAGCCCACAGGAGAACAGAAGTCTCAGAAAACCATGTATGCCTACCTTGCAATCTTGAATTGCCTATTTGTGATAGGAGTTACTTATTTTCAATCTCTCACTGGAAAGTACGTTGGAGACAAAATGAAATGCAATATGTTTGCTACATTCAGGGCTCTTTACATCTAGTTTAAAAATAAGATTGCAAATGAAAATGTAAGAAAATAAAAAAGAATAAAAATGACAGTATAAAATAAACGTTAAAAGTAAATAAAGGAACTTCAAAATAATTGACAATGAGATATGTGGTTTCTCATATAGTTTTTAAGAAGCAGAATATTTTTCTACAATGAATATAAATAAGATGCATGAGATACATTTTATGAGAACATAAGCATCCTTTCAGAAGAACTGCTCTGATTGGACAAGCCTAGTGCCACAAAGCGGAAGCTACAGGGCTAGTAATGCCAGCATGGCGGACCTTCTTGATACACCACGTGATACACAGTGCAGATCTCACAGGCAGGTGGTGTTGAAAAGAGCCTTATGGCTGTGTGGGTTGCAGTGGAAGGGGAAGATTTCCTTTCATTTCAAGTGTAAATAATTTGCCCAAAAAGCATGTAAGCTATTTCTTACAAAAGAAGTTTGGCAGGGAAAGTTTTAGAAAATGTTTGACACTGTTGAAACAGTTGCTTGAAAATGAAGTTTGCAATTTGAGGAGCTGAGCTTACAAATGAGAATAAAGACCAACATATGCCCTAACCTGCAATTTCATATAGCTAGGTTATTTACATTGGTAAAATAAATTTAAATCTTTGTAGCAGTAGACATATTTCAATTGTCCATTAGTCACATGTGACAAGAGGCAAGTATACTGAAAAATACATTTATAGTACATGTCTATCATACCATAAAGTTAGCTTGGACTTTAGAAAACAGGAACCTAGAAAAAGTCAATGACTCGTGTTAGGGATAGGAAAAAACAAACCTTTTTTTTTTTCTTCTCGAGACAGTGCCATGCTTTGTAGTTCAGGCTGGCCCTGAACTCATTAAGTAGCTCAGGCAAGCCTTGAACTCAGCAATCCTCCTGCCTCTGCCTTCCCAGCACTGGGATTAGAGGGGTGAGCCACCTTGGCTGGCATTGTTGTATGTGGTTACCGGGGGATTGAACCAGAGCCTTGTGCTTGCTAGGGAGGCACTGGAACCACTGAGATAAATCTCTGGCCCAACAAACTTTTTTTTTTTTTTTTTCAGCCAAGTTGTGCAAAGTCTGCAGCTAAGAATTTACACTGTGTCCTATGAGTACTGGTCATTCATTTACATATTTAAACAGAATGAAATATTTCATGCATTGTCCTTAAGCATGGGTAGAAATAATAGAATATACAATATATAATTAAAGAGCTAGGGAGATAAATTTCACAACTATGGCAGTTCAAAAAGAATCACAGTTGGAGAACAAATAGAATTAAATTGGAGGTAACGTGGAAGGGTTTGTGTTTCTCCCCCCAGCTCCCCAAGTTCTACCCTCTTCTCTACAAAGAAGTGGCATTTTTTCTAGTCACTGGATTGTCTTCATGAATAAACATTCAGTTGTCTTTCAGAGTACATATTAAAATAAGCCTATCAATCTACCATTTCACAAATTTTAATTTTTTTTTTTTTGAGACAGGGTCTCGCTTTGTAGTTCAGGCTGGCCCTGAGCTCACTATGTAGCCCAGGCAAGCGTTGAACTCAGCAATCCTCCTGTCTCTGCCTCCTGAGTGCTGGGATTACAGGCGTGAGCCACCACGCCCGGCACTGTGGTATGTGGTATTGATGGCTAGTTTTGGGGCTCTTTCAATTTTGTTTGGGCATGCCTATTAAAGCACTTTAATACACTTGAAACAAATGCCTTGATTTCTCATTGGTGTCTTATTAACAATTTTAAATGTTGACAATTTTTACATGTGAAAATAAAAGTGATATAAATATAAAAGATACATATATATACATATATATATATGTTTTTCTTGTATACACTATCAAAAGAGTCAGTTCTCAAAGATAAAGCTATCTTGGAAATTTTCATCTAAATTTATGGATCAGAAAGATGCATATAAATTTTATTATATCTAAAAATAAATATTAAAAGTAGACATGCACGTATGCACGTACATTCTTTTTTTTTAACAAGAAATCAAAAGAGCTTATCCTCAAATGGGAAGTACTCTAATTCTTATTCATTTTTCAAGTATTAGTTTTATGATATTGGCAAAGTTTTTTTTTTTTTTTTCTTTTTTGAGACAGGCTCTCACTTTGTAGCTCAGGCTGGCTCTGAGCTCACTATGTAGCCCAGACAAGCCTGAAACTCTGCAGTTCTCCTGCCTCTGCCTCCCGAGTGCTGGGATGACAGGCGTGAGCCACCACGCCCGGCACTGTGGTATGTGGTATTGATGGCTGGTGGGCGTGAGTCTCCACGCCCAGCATTGTATGTGGTTACCGGGATCGAACTCAGGACCTTGCTTGCAAAGCAGGCACTGGAACCACTGAGCTAAATCTCCGGCCCCCAATTTTAAATTTTTTTCCCAAAGGTATATTTGGCAGAGCTCCCAGCAGGGATCAAATTGGTGAAATGTAATAGAGCAAAAGCTGCATAAGTAATTGTCAGACATCCGTGCGTGAAGGAGGTTTTCAGTAGATCGAGTGTTCATTTCATGTCAGTTGTCACAAAGGTCTTATGGTGCTTCTCTGGGTAGCATCGAGAATTCTTTTATTTTGACTTCTAAGTAACACCTTTTCATGTTTCTGTTCCCTGCAGACTAATATAGCCTAAAAATGAACAGATTAATCATGGAGTAAAAGTCTAAGTTGAAAAACAAATTTAACATAATAATCTGTGTGCACAATAGGGACAAACAACAATAATGTACAAGTGAAAAATGAAATTGCTTACTGAGTACTGTTGTCTTAACTCTCAAACTTAATTATATTGCAACCATTTATACTTTTCCTTTTCTCTATGATCACTTTTATTGTACTTCCAATTTTTAGTGCAACACATTTCAATGTATCAGAGAAGATAAAAAGATTAGTTCCTCAGTGGAGAAGAAAAAGTAGATTTTCTATTTTCTCATTCTCACTCTTGTGCAAATATTTCACTGTAACTACTAAGACTTATTATATTAATCTTTATCTTACATTATTGTTAGTATATTAAATCTAAAACTTTAAAATCTGAATTTATTACTGTGACTAATTCTAATACCATTCTAATTGTTATTTTCGTTAAACCATTTCCACTTCTTTGCTGAGATGTTCCATTGTGTTTCTCATGATGTAAAAGATTCATGACAGATTTTAAAAATTATGTTTCTGTCTTTTACTTCTGGAAGTTCGATGGATTTTGGTCCCCAAATTTTTGTTACCTTCTCTGAAACAACTGTTAAATAGATGAATAAATACTTCTTAGGTGAAGCGTACATTGGAGGGTTTCACATTGTCTTTTTCACTGATCTACTCTCTACACAATGGGCAAATTCTCCAAGATTTTATTATAAAACTTTTCAAGCTTTTCCAAATTTACAAGGACATTTTCAATTTCTGGAGGTGTTATTTTCTAGCTATTCTCCCTTTGTTTTCTCTCAATGCATGCATTAATTATCAGTAGACTAATTACCAGAATTAATGTCATACTGTCTCCTGAATTACTAGTCAGTAATTCTAGCCGTTCATCATCATATTTTTAAATTTGTATTGTTGGTTCTTAAATGTGGTTTTGATTATTTTACAAAGCAGGACATGGGTCGAAGGTTTACTGGTCAGAGAATATTTTCACGTATGGGGAGCTGAACTCCTCAGGACTTCCAGATATACACAGATACTTGGTAAATGGTAAATATTAGAGCAAAGAAGGAGTTCCAGGCAGTTTAAAACCAATCTCAGGAAGGAGTCTTCCTCCTCCCTCAGATATTGTTAGGATCTTACTATCGTTTCTTCAGAATTTATAGAGTTCTAACAATATGAAAAAGACAAACACAAACAATAGCAACAACAATAAAAAGTTCAGTCATCAGGATCTTCTTTCCTTGGACAGTAATTTTTCTCTAATTCAGACAATGGATCTGTTAATTCGGAAATGATCACTTGACTAATGCCATATCTTCCTTTGCGACTGATTTGTTATTTCCATGTTAGTCATTGATCGAATACCCCTGAAATTTTTGAGAGGAATCAACAGTTTCTAAACTCACATTTCCATTTCCTCACCTTTTTTAAACGTGTTTTCTCTGCATAGACTTTATCCATTAGGCTATTTCAATCCTTGAAATTCAAAAATTCATCACAAATTTTCATATGCAAATTGAGGATCCTTGCCTCCTGTCTATTTTTAAAACTGATGCATGTGTATTTTATAGTTCTTGATTTTAATAATGCTAATAGGACATTCACTCAGGATATTCAGATATGTTACTTCATTTTATATTACTTTAGCTTATTTCTTTTTATTTTCCAGTATTTGCTGTGTGGAGGGCAGCCAAGGTAGTGGAGTTGCAATTCAGATAAATGCAGCTCAGTCTCTCTGTACCCTTCCCATTAATCTTTCAGGAGTCTGCAGGTCAGAAATCTGTGTGTTGCCAGTATTTTGTTTTATTGATATTGGGTAGATCCGTGGGTATTTGTCTCAAGGCATATACAGCTTATTTCTGTTCACTTTCATCATTCATTGAAGTGCAGCTTCTTTGAAGCTATGAATTTTTTTTGAAGGGGAGAAAAGGATCAGAAAGTGGAAATCTGTCAAAGTGCCATTATAATAGAATCATCAAGATATTGAGTACCAGAGATTATTCTATCCTTAAAATGAAGGACTTGTAATATCCCTCCATTTTTGTGCACTTTACTGTTTAGTCTCCCCACTCATACACAGTTGATCTCTCTTGATAGACACAAGCTATTTTACTTGTGGCAGCACTGAAAGATGTATATAAAATGTGTCTTCTGCTGAGTAGCTTTAAAATTGTTAACTAACACACTTTTGTGTTAATTACTTTTAACTTAAGTATTAAGTGACAGAGAAGGGAATACCTACCTGTCAGGTTTTGCATAACTCTAATGCTCCACTCACATTTTGGAATTTGATCTTGTCTCCTCAAAGTGCACCTTCAAATGATTGGTCCATAACACCTGATATCTAAGCAGGTGCAGTAGCGAATTTGTTTCTGTTTAATCTCAGAGCTATACAGTTGGGTTCATATTTGATTATTATGACTTGTGTGATGCATTCACCCTTTAAAAATATTACTGCCCATCATTATTTGCTTCTCTTTGTACTTACTGTACTTTTAATATTTATTAGCCTACATTCTTTAAATCTTTTCCAGGAAATATTTAATTTCCATGGTTTTGAAATTTATTTTTTTTCAAAATTTAGAACATACAAGTATGATAAGTA